>NDXB01000710.1:0-27541 GCA_002631895.1 Agapornis roseicollis
GGGTTGGCCAGGGAGGTTGTGAGTGCTCCATCCCTGGCAGTGTTCAAGGCTAGGTTGGACAAAACTTTGCATGGCATGGTTTAGTGTGAAGTGTCCCTGCCTATGGCAGGGGGTTTGGAACTGGATGATCTTAAGGTACTTTCCAGCCCCAACTATTCTATGATTCTATGGTTCATAATGTCCAAAAGAGCTTGGTCACAAACCCCTTGGAAGTTGTTGTCAGTTTTACTGGAGGGTACAATTATTAAAGATGCTCCAACACATTTGTCCTCTCCCCACTCTTACACAGTTGGACAGTGTTGTTATTTCCCATATGGGGCCAAGTGACACAGCCTGTGCTGGCAGTCATGCATTAAAGCTTATCTCCATTCACCCCACTTCATGTCCAGCCACTGGATAGCCCTTTAGTTCAGGACCAGAGAACTCAGACTATTTGCCACACAATGACATAAGCTCATGGACAAACTGCAATGTCAGCAGCAAGGAGAACCAGACACGCTAAGGAGTCAGGTATCTGCTGTGCAATTCAGAGTTGGATGACCAAGGCCTGAAGGAGCTCCTAGAGTTGATAGTGGTGCTGGGATAATTCCAAGCAAGCAGCCCAACTGTGTTGTTGGGGCATCATGTGAAACAAGGCAAGAGAAGTACTCCCTGCTAACCTCACTGGCAGTGGTTTCACAGCATGGTGTAGGTCATTTGCCACTGGTTCCTCAACAGCTAGGTCAGCTTCTCCAGAACTGATGAAAACAAAGATCTGGTTTGGTCCATACACACGGCTGGAAAGATCAAGCAGAGCAAATGTCTGCAGCACCAAGGGCCCTGTTTTGCAAAGTCACTTTCCTTGATCCTATCCATATTTCAGAACATCTCCAACTAAGCCCCATTAGTGTAATTGATTTTTAATGGCATTCTCAAAGAAATGATGTGAGGATTTTAACAGTCTATTAGATAGAAATTAAACCTCACCAAAACCTTCCTCCTGAGGAACAGAGGCTTCCAAAAATGCAGGGGGCCTGTTCCATTCCTGCTAATGGACAAGGAGGTGCTACGGTGGCCTGGGGAGAAGGGACACTGATTCCCCATATTTGACCTCACACAACGTTGATCCTACCACTACTGGAGACAAAAGGTTTGCAATTACAAGGGAAGGATTTTTCATCCTTCCCACACAAACAGGAACAGAGGGGAGCTCTGGAGGGACCAGGAGCAGAAATACTATTTGATGAGCTGGAGGTCTTCCAGGTTTCAAAGGGAAGAAAATAAAATATAGGTCCTGCTTGCTTTTGTTCTCTGGGCTCCTTCATGCCAAGCAGCATTGGCCGATTCCTCAGCTCAGGCCTTTGAAACCCAAGCAGCTGAATCTGGCAAGTGATTATAGCAGATGGTTCCAGCAGTGCTGCTTTCCCAGCAACAAGTGAGGCTTGTGCAGCATTAAAACATGACGGCCTCCATCCTCTTGTGGAAAGAGGCACCAGGCAAGGATTCCAGCTTCTCCCTTCTATCCATTCCCTGTATACACCATGAGCAGTATCTTCTCAGCTACCCGTGGTTCAAACAATTTAAAGCCATGACACCACCCTGAAGACTGACTTTGCCATGGATGCCATTCCCCTTTCCCAATTCAGCCACTTCTGCTCCAGCAACAGTGAAGCCACTCCTTTTTCTCATTCTCTAGCAAATCAGTGACAATACTTGTGGACATTTTGACTCAAAGGATGTCACCTCCCCCAAAGGTCCAATCTTTCCTCAGGTTAAAATCTGACAGACACCCACATTTGCAACTTCCCCTGTGTGGCACGCCATCGTTTTGACACATTCCCCGTGGTACACGAACACTGAGCTCCATGCAAGATTCTCCCACTCACTGTGAGTGAGCATCTGCATTTCTAGAAGATTATGCCGTTACCATCTATTTTACTTCTGATTCAAATTCTCCTCACTTGATTTCAACATTTTTAAGACTTATTTTTACTTCTTTTGAGACATTTTAAACTCATTTCTTTTCCATACTGTCACCCAGCCGTTTTCACTCGTACATTACAAATCTGGGCAGCATTTCATCTTCATTTTTGAAGAGGTAGAAATGTGGACACAAACCAGAAAAACAGTGGCCTAAAATCCTTTCTTAGCCAATGACATGGGGAGGAGAGAAAAACAGGACACCCTAATCCCACTCCATTGCTCAATCTGCTAGGCAAGAGAACTGAAACTGTATTATCCTGAATCAGTCTCATACACAGCATTATCTGTTGCTATAGACTCATGTTCTTGCTGACATTCCAATTAAAGCAAGAAAATTGGATCATGCTGAGCTTCCTCTCTCCTTTTCACCTCTTGTGAAAGCCAGGGGTTACCATAATTTTATACCTGTTATAATTAGCTTTAATGTTGTAACCAGAGAGGGTAAAAAAATAGTGGGTTTTATTAGAAGACTTAGTGGATCATGGAGTGCTCTTATCTTTTCCACAACTAGCAGCCAAGTTTGGTATTTCCAGCTCTTCCTACATTATACCTAACCAGTTTTAGTACTTTACTCATTACTAGAAGGAAAAGAAGTTAAAACTGTGCAACAAGCTCAGGATTCGCCCAGCCAATCCAGGCAAAGGCAAAAGTTTGATCACGGAATTTCGGGAACTTGTAGTGCTTCTGCCCAAGAAGTGTTTAAACAAGGCTGGGATTTGGCATCAGAAAACAGGAAAGGTAAAACTTTTCACTACAGCACATGTTTCTCAGGTAGAGATAATCTGCATAGGTCAGTGATGAGGATGTTATCGGCTGTTTATGGACTGATAAAGCATCACTTACTTAGAGCACATGATTATGAGCTTTTAAGAAGAATGGGATTAAAAGGACATTTCAGGAGTTTGCTGGGACCTGATGAAATCCATCTGCAGGTCCTGAAGGAGCTGGCGAGTGAAGTTGCTAAGCCACTGGCCATCGTATTTGAAAACTCATGGCAGTCAGGGGAAGTTCCTGACGACTGGAAAAGGGGAAATATAACCCCCATGTTCAAGAAGAGGAAAATGGATGACCCAGGGAATTACAGAGCAGTCAGTCTCACCTCTGTGCCTGGCAAACTCTTGGAGCAGATTCTCCTGGCAGGCATGCTGAGGCACATGAAAAACAACGAGGTGCTTGGTGACAGCCAGCATGGCTTCACTAAGGGAAATCCTGCCTGACCAATCTGGCGGCCTCCTACGATGGGGCTACGGAACTGATGGACGGGGCAGAGCAGTTGATGTCATCTACCTGGACTTGTGCAAAGCGTTGGACACTGTCCCACACGACATCCTTGTCTCTACATTGGAGAGACATCAATTTGATAGGTGGGTACTCGGTGGATAAAGAACTGGCTGGATGGCTGCACACAAAGAGCTGTGGTCAATGGCTCAGTGTCCGGCTGGAGGCCAGTGACGAGTGGTGTCCCTCAGGGATCAGTGTTGGGACCGGTCTTGTTCAACATCTTTGTGGCTGCCATGGACAGTGGGATTGAGTGCGCCCTCAGCAAGTTTGCTGATGGCACCAAGCTGTGTGGTTGGGTGGATCCACTGGAGGGAAGGAATGGCATCCAGAGGGACCTGGACACGCTTGTGAGGTGGGCTGATGCCAACCTCATGGAGTTTATGATTCTATAATTTCACCTGCCAGAATCTTCTTCTGTGTTCCAAATCCTGCAAAGATTGGAGACCACAGCTGAGGAGAGACCTCTCCTCCCAAAGCAAGGCTAAGGGGATATTCCACCATGGAAAGACAGCAGTAACATTTCAGCAGCACCTGGCTTGATGGTGCCAGACCTCACTCCTTTACAAAACCAGAACATCATTATCAAAGCTACATTTATATTATTAGAAACCACCTTGGATTCATTTTAAATGAGTGACAGTTTTCAAACCCAGCTCTTTCCCTGAAGGAAGGCTTGCAGCCTTTGAGGGCACACTTAACACTGCACTGGAGCATTGAAGTTTCTCTCTAAGCTGCAGCACAGCTTGCAACAAGATGTTTGATCTTTATATCAGACATCAAGTGATGGAATACCACTCCTCCTATTGATATTGTTTCATGTAGAAAAAGACAAAGTTTAGCCTCGGCATATACTGCTGTATTTCACTGTAACAGACTGAATGGCTGCTCTGGAGTCATGTCTCCAGCATGATTCAGAAGAAATTACAAGGTAAAGAAAAGGACAATTATGAAACAGCCTGTTCACATTTCCACCTCACTTGTTTCAGGGAGCACCAGGAAAATGATCTAATCATCCTCCTTCAAAAAGCCATTTCCCCTCTGGTGAATCTGTAGATGATCTCTAGGCTCCTTTAGTTTCAAGATCCAAACCAGACCGTTTCAGCTGAAGCAAATTCCTGCTGAGTTCCATGTGTTAATTACATTTCCATTAGTAAAGAAGTTCTAAAACTTCAATTTCTTTACTGACGCTTCTTGAATCTTGCCAAAATAGATAGAGAAACATGATTTCCTCTCTTTTCTTTTTCAGTCTCACCCTTATGAGACTTCTCTCTTAATTTCAACTCTCTCAGCCTTTTCATTTCTCCTTAAATGGGCATTTCTTCAACCCTTTAATCATTTCCACAGCCTTCCTCCTAAACTCTCATGCCCAAACTTTATTCAAGGATGGTTCAGGATGTTTGAGATGAAGAACCAAGCCAAAAAGCAGTCCAATCTTCCTCTTTTTTTTTTTAATGGAACATAAGCTCAGAGCTCCAATTTAAGTTCTTTTAAGTTCTCTTTGAACCAGAACCAAGCTACATCCAACTGAGTATTTCTGATTATCAGTTTAGTTCAAGAGCTCTTCAGGACAGGGACCTTTTGTAGCTGAAAGTCTTAGTCTCCTCCAAATAGCTCATTTCTGTCCTTCACTCCATTACTTCCACATCTCCCCATGGATCAAGATGCTGCTAAACTCTTGGTCTGACACCAGGTGTTTCCTGTTTTGCAGACCCTTAAATGATGCAAAGGAGGGAAGTCAACTTCAGCTTTTCTCCAGAAATGTCTGTAAGGAACAACCTTCGCAGTGAAGCACCTCTCCAACCTCTGCTTCCCATCTTTCCTTGCTTAAATATTACACAGGCCAAGAGGAACTGACTTTACCGAGCCAACAGCTACACCCAGTACTGGATAAACCCTGGGGTTTAACTCAGGAGTGACCTGAACTTCTTGCTCCAGAGGGATGCTTTTAAATGTCTTCAGCTGCTCACGAGAACCACCTCCACATGCACACCCTCCCCTGTAGCCGGCTTTTGAAACCAAGGCATCTTCTCCAGCACTGACAGAATAAGAATATCTACTGGGAAAACCTGACCTCAGCATCCTGCCCTGAGATCCCTGAGCAGAGAAATTCAGACAAAAGAAAGGTGATTTTCCTGACCTCCGGCATTCATAAAAATGGAGGAGGGAGGAGACACAAAGCCTTATAGTCATTATCAGCTAGTGATTTACCTAATGCTGGCCAAGTCACAAAGGAAAGAGCTCTCATATGCACTTGAAGAGCACTTTTTAGGTGGCCATGCTCCTTTGCAAAGATCAGGACAGGTTTGACACGTGCCACACAAGGACTCCTTTCTCAGCCTAAGCTGCCAGGCTTCCCCATGGCACAAAAGCAGCCTTCCCATGCAGCCAGGAGTTGACAAAAAGTACACTCTGCTTCATCCATCCTGCTGAACTCATTCATAGAGGATCCCTTCCCTCTACACCAATTCAGTCGCATCCTTCAATGCAGAGATGTCAAGCAAAGAATCTAACCTTGGTGTCAAAATGCATCTCCAGGTACCCAAATGCCAGATGCTGACCCTAGAGTTTGGTTACCTATGCAGAGACCTTGAGCCACTCATCCTCCTGGTTCCACTGAAGCCTTGCCCTGGTCAGATCATCCCACGCACCTTGTCTGTGGTTCAGCAAGAACAAAAGAGAAGATCAGTGTTCCACCTCCACTAAGGTTCCCTGATGTTGTCAGAGAGCCCTGAGAAAGGCAATGGTCCCAAAGCACCCATGGCATGAGTTGCGGATCCAGGGATGCGTGTGCTAATAAGACACTGTTGCTCCTGGCACTTGGGATTAGATTACAATTAAAACGAGGCTGATTTTCTAAATCCTCCTTCTTTTCAACAATAGCAGCCAGGTTCTTCTCATCTCAGATGAGCAGGCACTTTGCTGTCAAAAAGCTGGCCCCTTGGGAACTGGGACGCAGCAGCAGAAACAACATTTGAGAAACAGAAGCCTGAGAAATCCTGCCCACTCCTCCTCATCTAATCATGAGACAGCACTCAACACCACACAGAGGACTTGCAGGTTTTGGGGCTGTTTAAAACAGAGAAGCAGTGAGAAAAATGAACATTAAAGCACTTCATAGCTGCAATTTTATTGGTTTTTCTGGTTTTAAATTGCTAGTGTTCACACCCAGCTGTAACAGCAGATGGGTGCACAATGCTTTCCACCTTTAGAAAAGAGCAGTCAAGCAGATGCCCACACTACACAATTGCTAGGGCAGGATCAGACACTAAAAGCAGATCGCAAGGTCCAGAGTTCTCTTCTCCACCTGCCATCTCCACAATTGCCTTTGCATGGTACATCTGGTTCCCTCACAAGAGACAATATTTCCCTGTCACCAGCTTCCCTTTGAGAGCCATAAAAAGCTAAAAATACTCTCTGGACTAACGATCCTACCTGGCTTTGATAGAGCCCTGACTGTGAGGAGGAAGCATTCCTCCCTTCCACTGGGGATGGCCACTTTTACTTTACACCTGCCCAATGGCCCATGGGCCAGGGAGATGGAAGTACCCTCAGATGGCATCTGACACTCTCCTCTGCGAACAAAAAGCTTCAAAGTAGCACAAGATGAAAATCTGAAGGAATACTTCTGCTTCCTCTCTCTTGGGACAGGAGCTATTTTTCTATGCCTCAACTTTGCGGGTTCTTGTTGCACAGTACCATCGTTTATCACTTCACAGACCAGGTAGTCAATACCTTGCAGTCACTTTTAATAAAGTAAGAGAGAAGCACATCAATCTCATTATCTATTTGCCTTTGAGAAGTACTCTGACCTGAAACATTTGGTTTGCCACAACCAGAGCAGAGCCGTGCTTCGAGGATAACTTCTGCCAGCAAAGGGCTGTCCCCACCTGCGGGTCCTCTGAGAGCCTGTGACCATCTGTAGCCTTCCTCCAAGCACAGCCCGGAGTCCTCCTCTGCTCAGGAAAGTCTCCTTCCAATTTAGCAGCCAGCCACACAATTACACACCCACCTGCCTAACTCAACCTGCCTCTCCCACCCGCACCAAAAGCAGTGCACAAAAGCCACTACAAGTAACAACAGAAGACGTGAGCCCTGATTAACACTCCAGCAGTCTCAGCATGCCCTGGGACCCCTTTGATAGGTGAAACAAGCCCATAGGGAAAGCAAGCTCCAGTCAGGATCCAAAGATCCTGATGCCCCACTGGGCAAAACTGGTTGTAATAGCACATTAAAGGGAGCAGGGACATCTGCCAAGGTGGGATTAGAGCCCAAAATTCCTTCCTCCCTGTCCAGCATCATCTCCTTTGAAGGAAACTGCTTTTTCAGCTCCCCAAGAGCCCAGATGGCCAAGGGACAGAAAATAGAAGAACTTCAAACTATTTTTGACTGTTGAAACTGAGACCTCACACACCCTCTTCCCTTCCAGTTACTAACCACTCATTTTCTCTGCCTCAAAAAAAGCCTGGTTACTTGCCTTCCTCCGTTACTGCCCCCATACACCAGCCACATTGCCAGTTAACACTCGCATGCAGGAAAGCAGGTAAATTCCCTTTGCCTTCTCCATTTTTTTCATCCGATTTGATTGCAGAAGGTCCCTTTACCTTCTGAGCCAGCAAGTCTCCATCCATCACTGGAGCATAAAAGAAATTGAAAATGAGGATGAGCTCCATTAAAATCTAGAGAGGCTTTGCTCTTGGCATGACTCATGCACAGTGCTAATAGCAATCAGCCTTAGTCCATCACCACCCATACTGTACAAAGAGGCTTACTTGTTTTCCTTGTGACAACTAATCAAGATGAAGCTTGTCTCTCAAAGTATCCATTTTCCCAACTCCTGTTGCAGCCCAGCTTTGCTTTCTAGCACGCAAGTGCCAGAAATTCCATGTCATAAAAGCAGAGAGAAATCTGCATTTGCCTCCTTTATTCCCCAGGGTCTAGATCTAAAGCTTTTAATCAAAGCACTGAGCACAGTGGCTAAAGTGGCAGGGCAAAGGGGGGTTATTTAATTTTCATTTTGCTTTTTTAATTATTTTGCTCTATAATTATTTGCAGGTGGCAAGATTGAGATGTTCTGGGGATCACACAGGAACCAGTCACACAGGACACCATAATCCAGACATCCTAATTTGAGATTTTGAATGCACAGGAACATGCATGTGGAGAAAAAAATGCTAGAGACTATAGGCATCTATGTCTTTTATTTAATAATCCAGCCCTCAAAAACAGCCTTCAAGACTTCTACAGTACCCCTGTGGTCACATCTCACCCCATCTAGGAGGTATGGCCACCCTGAATTGAAAAATAAGAGGCTCATAGAGGGCCCAAGAGGCCCTCTGCTGCACAGAGCAGGCTGGATGGTTCCTATGCCTCCCCCTTTGACAGTCAGCACTGCAAGCAAGGCTGCTGCTCCTCCTCATACACTGTACCAGGAATAGCATCTCAGACTGCCCACATACTAAGATGATCCTGGTAACTAGCAAAGCTAACATCAAGGATGAACAGGTCTTTATTATGCTACTGAGTTACCTTCTAATTTATTGGCATTACCAGGAGCTAGGAGCACGTTTCTCAGTCATCCAGACAATCAGGATAATTCTAGCTTTTGTAACCTGTTCCTGACAGCCTGAGACATCAGCAACAGCACAGAGACTTTGTGCACATCACTTGGCAGCTCCGGGCCTGGCACACACTGTCTCTGCCAGTCCCACCCAGAGATCCAGGCAACTGATCCAACTGGCTCAAGAAGCTACCAGGACTCTTCAAGAGTGTTTAGGCCACGCTGATTGAAAGCCAAAAATCCTAACTCTGCTCATGAAGGACAGAACATGATCCTTGCAAGTGCTCTAATTATTTATACCAGCCTTTAGCAACTCTTGATGCTGGACAAACACTGCCCATGGTTGTGGTCGCTGCCTCCAAGAGGATATGATAGAACTAGGAAAGGACCAGAGCAACAGCATAGCCCAGTGGTGCACAGAAAGCCTCTTGTGTTAAAGGAGGTTGGGCAGCATGAATCTGACTGGGGAAATGCTGGTGATTCATAAACACCATAAGCATGCAGGAAAAGGAATGACTATTTTCCAGATCTTACGATACAAAACATAGAAAGGACCAATGGAAATCTCAGGTAGTCAGTGACGAAAAAAGGGGCAAGCAGCACCTTTTCTTGTAGTATGTAATTAAAACATGAGACATTATCCAGGATATGATGAAGCCAGAGGTGTCAACAGGCCCCAGAACACAACCAAGGACAGTCTCCTTGAACCACACAGTTGAAAAGCCATCAGACCCATTTTTCCTCAAAAATCCCTAGACATCTGAATTTCAGGAATCAGGAAGATAAGCACTGGTTTATCCATGCCTTGATCTCCATTCTTCCCCTTCGCAGTCACCATCTCCAGCTAGAGAAGAGGTTTGTTGTTTAACCCAGAAGAACAGCCCTTCAGGCCCAGGACACCAGCAGAAATCTTCCCATGAACTCAAACACAGACAGGTCTGAACCTCAAGGCCTTGAATTCAGGCACACAGCTCCATGAACTGCCCTCTGAGGGGTTTGGGTGCAGGGTGAACCTTGTTCCCAAGATTACTGAGGTTTCCACCCTAAGACAGGTTGCAGCAACATAGTAAGTCCCTTTGCTCCTGCCTTGGGAATACTGCATTCAGAACGTGCAGTCCCAAGCCAGTTGAGAAACTGCACTTTTGTGTGATTTAGAGCTGCTAATGGCTGATGTCATCACTGGAGTGAATACAACCCCCTAGAAACGTGAAAAGAAAGCGAATAGGAGTTCTAAAACATACTTGTCTTCACAATAGCAACAGGCGCATCGCAGCGGGGCAGCTTCCCTTGATACTCATCTACAACTGGAGGAGTTTACAAGAAATAACTGAAACAAATTGCAAAGAAAATCTTTCCAGGAGCAGCAATCTATTATTTTCCATGGCCTTTATTAAGAGCGGATCAGCATGCTTCCTGGAAAGTAAAGGAGACAGGCTCCACGGCACTGTTGTGGAAAGAAACTGAGAGAGTGTTTTCTGGAACAGCAAACCAAGCCATTCTGGGCCACTAGCTGTTAGGTTCAAGCTTAGCTCAATAGGATATTGATCCTGGCTGCATATAACACAGCCCTGATTTATTCTCAATTTACCAAGTTCTACTGCCTGATTTTTGACAAACAAAATGTCCATCATTGCAGGTAAATTAAAAATACATTCACCAGTAATATCAGTGTGCAGGCATTGAGTAGCAAAAACCAGAGGGTTGGGGGAAACAGGAGAAAAGGGGTACTGCATGATCACTGTAGGATTTACATAAGGGTAAGTTCAATAAATGCAGAGCCTTCCCCCACAGCCTCCTCCAAAACACACCCAGACACTGGCTGGCCTTCTTCCTATGGAAACAGTTAAGGAGAGCAAAAGCTTCTTTTGGCTTTCATGGGGTTTAGCTGCAAGCTGAAAATGAGATCAGATTTTCTGACATTCACCATTTACCTTAACACAAATGGGCACTCAACAGGATTAGCAGGTACACAGCTCTGCGTGTGCTATCATGAGCTGCATTTTCATGATCTTTCGTGCCTACACATTAAAAAAGAGAAATCAAAATCCCTCTGTAACATTGAAGATCAATGCAAAACCGAGCTTTAGAACTGAACGCTCAGCACTGCCTGGGAAACATGCAGTAACATTTTCAAGCAGAAATCTTGCACATATGGCAAAGGGAAGCTTTGGATAGAGTAGTAAAATGGTAGTTCAAAAACTGATGTGCTACCTATCTATATTTATAAGAACATATTAAGTACTAGTTCAGCACTGTCCTTTTCTATTATTCCAGAATAAATTACAGAACCTGCCTGATCTTTTTTTGAAACACACAGATCGGAGCCCATCTTCCACAGAAATGAAATTTAAGGTCCCCCTTGTGTCACCACCTCAAACCCTGTCCCTGGAGAAACAGTCGGGTTTGTCAGGAGCAAATGTTCTTCTTTCAGCAGTCTCAATATGGAATGCCAGGATCACGTCTGTCTCCACTAATCTGCCTTGCTCAGCCTTGTTAGCTGAGCCAGGCAATAGGCAGATGAAAGGGTTCCTGGCCAGTGAAGGAAGCCCAAGGAAGAGGAGCTCCTGCTTTCTAGCACAGACCCATGGCAACACAGGAGTGAGCTAAGAACATAATAAGGATCTAGGAAATTCAGAGCAAAACACAACAGGCTACAGAGAAAACACTGAGAAAACACTAATCCCATTCCCCGTGTGAAGCTGCAGATCTTTCAGTGTTATTTCTCTACTATAGGTCCCTTCGCCTCCTTACTAGGTTTGGAAATACAGCCCCAGACTCAGGAAAGCATTTATCTAACCAAGCACATGAGTAACCCTGTTATTTTCAGTAGCCCCACACACACATTCCCCAGACACCAAAAACTGGGCATGAACTCAAGTGCCTTGTAAATCCAGCCCTTGAATTATAGGATTAGAGGTCTGTGATTTCCTCAGTGGAGATGAGTTTTGGACTTAATGTCGGCCAGTTTACGCTTTGCCTTCCCTGCATTGCCTGCCTGGTGGGAAGTCCATGTACAAGACAATTTCAATACAGCCCAGCTAGCATCACCATTGGAAACCAGCAGCTTTGACGTTAACAGGATTGTACTTCAAAAGACTACGCATGTTTGCAGATGGCAACAGGGTTCCTGTTCCAGCTGTCTAATCAAGCTGATAGTCCACAATTATGCTCTGAGATCAAACAGCTCTGCAAGCAGCACTCACAATAAAACCAGCACCAGTAAATGCTGGTGTCACACGTATGAGCATCACACAATTGGTTATGATTCCACAAGCATGGGGATATAGAGGAGGTTTCAGCTACTCTTGCAAAACTTTTACCATCTTAGTCATAGCACGACAGTTCAAAACCCATATATTTATTTTGATTCCTGACCTGTGTTTATGGAAAGAAACCTAACACATGCCTAAACAAATACCAATATGGCTGTAATTCAGACAGCTTTTACATATAGCCTTAACTTTCAGTAAAGAACCACTGGAGTCAGCTGAATTCAAACGTGTACTTGAATGCTTTGCTGAAGGATAAATCAAGCCACATGCCAAAGTCCTTTCTAGAATCAGGGCCTTGACTTTCTTTTATTTAGTTGTTCTTAAACACACAAAAGGGCACAGTGCTCACTAGGAATCAGAACATACCATCAGTGTGAGTAATTGTAGCATCTGTGCTAATTCCCTTTTCCATTCTGGTACCCCCTATGCTTTCAAGCATGTAAACCTGATTCTCCTTGTGACTCCATTGAAGTTTCTATTGGTTACACACCCAGCCCCAGCAGCAGGAGAATCAAGCCCTGCATATTTATTTTCTTCCTCTCAATACAGAAAGAATTCCCCTTGGCCTCTCAATTGTTATATCACAAGGTACACTGACTGCAAATAGAAATACAGTGATAATGTAGCTAATGAATACATTTATATATGTACACAAGCATTTTCCTGACAGCATCCTACTCTACGCCACTAACCAGACCAAAGAACAGAGATGTTCAGTGCACACAGTAGCAGAGGTGTGTGAAATGAGTTTGCATTAATAACAAGAGCCAGACTGCAGTTTTCTCTGGGAAAAACCAACTGAAATCCTTCCACGGTGAAGGCTGCAAGATCAGGACCTCACGCAGACCTTTGGAACATTTCCTCTGGAGCTTTAAAGCACAATTTGTAGACCGTAAGTGTTACTTAATGTTTGTGTTTTCATTACCCACAAGCATTACACTGTATTTATATAAACAGACACTAAAACTGTTGCAATGCATAACAGAAAAATATTGTAAGCATTTCCAAGAAGAAAAATTCGGGATATCCCTTCAAGCCAGGGTACAAAACACACAGGTAGCATTCCCAGCTCCATCTGTAGGACACACACCCTCTTTGAATTAGTTTTAGAAAAGGGTTTTTTTATAGCAGATCAAGTCATTCTTGCACAAACTCCACCAATTTCAAAGTTGTAACAGCTTAAAAATGGGATGCATTTAATTTGTTAACTCACTCCATGCTGACTTTTAAAGTCACCCTGTAAAGTCAGAAGACAGATTGATGTAAATCAGGTTCAAGTACCCAGTGGCAATTAGAACCAGCAAAGCTGGAGCAATGCTGGTAAACATCCAAATAAGATGCACGGCAGTATATATGCAAATAACTCTCCTCCAAACCTCTCTGCAGGTGGTTCAAACGACACTTTTAAAGTGACTCATTCAGCACCATAGCCATTGTTTGAAAACAGTATGGTCGAAATGCAGTTTCCTTGTAGTTTCACTAAAATCACTGCCATCCCAGTCCATAGTTGAAAAAGAACAACATGAATCCAAGCAAGAGTCCCCCTTAAACTCGGAGCAGGAGGAGGTCACTTACCCTGTGAGGACCACAACAAAATCCATCACGTTCCAACCGTTTCGGAGGTAAGAGCCTTTATGGAAAACAAACCCCAGAGCGATGATTTTTATACCAGCTTCAAAGCAAAATATTCCAATAAAGTACGGCTCAGTGTCATCCTGAAAAAGAATAAAACCCAAAGGTCTCAAGGAGATAGCTACAGTTCCGCACTGATAACAAGAGTCATACAAACAACTACGTGCACTAACTTCCTGCCCTTTTCAGCTCTCTGAACAGAGGTGAAACCAAAAGGTTTTGATTTACTGAATCTAAACAGAGAGAAGAATCTTGTTACTGTTTCTCTGTCACAATAGGACAAGGGATGATGGTTTAAACTTAAACAGGCAAAGTTCAGGTTAGGTATAAGGAAGAAGTTTTTTACTGTGAGGGTAGTGAGGTGTTGGAACAGGTTTTCCAAACAAGTGGTGAGTGCTCCATCCCCAGCAGTGTTCAAGGCCAGGTTGGACGGAGCCTTGAGTGACATGGCCTAGTGTGAGGCATCCCTCCTCATGGCAGGACATTGGAACTGTTTGATCTTAAGATCCTTTCCAACCCAAACTATCCTATGATGGTAAATTTGCTTTTTCACATTTTTCACAACTCTATTTGCCTTTATTCTGATTGTTTCACCCTGCTCTTTCTATTTTCACTCAATATTCCAGAGGGAATTTTAATACTCAAATTTTGCTCTAAGGGTATATTTACACTTGAAATAATACATTTCTGTACTTAGTGACATGGAAGAAAACATGTGCTTTACAGTCCATCCAGGAACCCAAAACAAGAGGATATCCTGGGGAGGAGCAGTCAGCACAGCCAGCTTGCAAACACTGCCAGGAGATGATTTATTTATCATTTATTCCATCAGTTCTTCCTTCACTTCCCTTCTTTCTCCTCCATTTTCTGAATTTCCATAGCTGCAGTGTCATCTGTTTTCCTTTCACTGTGTGTCTGATTCAGAGAGAAATCCCCACTCCCTTCCATTAACAGCAGAAGCATGAGGTTTGTGTCTCAGGCCTTTGGTGCAGACTAAAGCAGACCATGAGACCACAACTTCAAAAGAATCAAGCTTAGTCTCTATGGTTTTACTAGAGCATTTTTTCATCTGTGGCACCAGATCCTTAGTATTCCGCTTTATTATGAAGCCTTGGGTGCCATGGTTTAGTGTGGGGTGTCTCTGCTTATGGCAGGGGGGTTGGGACTGGATGATCTTAAGGTACTTTCCAACCCGAACTATTCTATGATTATAAGAGTTCGAACCCAAAAGCAATACCAAACGGAAGCATTCACATTTGGAAGGAAGATGCGGGCTAGAAATGGGAACAAAGCAAGAGGTGAAAGGAATGGGCATCAATTTCAACAAAATGTTACTTAGCTCTGGCACCTGGAACCGATTTCCAAATGTGCCTTAGACCCCCGATTCAGCTGGAGGCAATGGAAGTAAGGCAGCCCTACCCTCAAGGAAGCAAGTTCCCACATTAAGAGATTACAAATCTTTGTTGCAGTGGCTTTGGCATTTCAGGCCATCAGAGTTGGGCTGCTCTTTGATACACAGTTGTTTACATTTTGCAATTCTTCTAATGACAAAGGTGATTTTAGTTCTTCTATACAGAAAGAACGTGAATGTGGAATCTTGCAGCCACAGAACAAAGAATTGGTTTTGATATAAAAAAATTATTTTACAAGCATGGCAACACTTGCTAAACTCTGATCCAGCACTAGCAGACAGCCCTGTGCTTTAAGCATGGTATTTGTCACAGAAAGCCAGGTTTTCCCCACCTAGAAGACTAATATAATAGCATACCCCACCAGAAGAGGCTTACACGCTTAGCACATCAATGTATACCCAACTCAGCAAGTCAACCTGTCCTGGGTTCAGCAATAGCAGTCAATTTTTCGCCTTCTTAGTAGCTGGTGCAGCTGTGTTTTGACTCAATTTGGGAACAAACCTGATAACAGGGATGGTTTTAGTTACTGCTCAAATGTTTTGTTCTGACCAAGGGCTTTGTGAGCCTCATGCTCTGCCAGGGAGGAGGGGAGGCCGGGAGGAAGCAGGGACAGGACACCTCACCCAAACTGACCAAAGAGGTATTCCATACCATAGCACAGCATGCCCAGGATGTAACTGGGAGTTACCCAGAAGGGCTAGCTCTCTTGGGGTGGTTGGAGGAGTTGGTCGGTCAGCACTTGGNGGTATTCCATAGCACAGCATGCCCAGGATGTAACTGGGAGTTACCCAGAAGGGCTAGCTCTCTTGGGGTGGTTGGAGGAGTTGGTCGGTCAGCACTTGGTTGGGTTGGGGTGTCATGAGTTATCTGTCAGGGGTTGGTGAGATGCTGTATTCTTTTCCCTTGTTATTTCCTTTATCATTATTATTATTGGTGGTAGCAGCAGTGATTTGTGTTCTACCTTAGTTACTGAACTGTTGTAATCTCAACCTGTGGGAATTGCATTCTTTTGATTCTCCTCCCTATCCCTCTGGAAGCAGGGGAGGGCAAGAAAGGGGGGGTTGAGTGAGTGAACGAGCTGCGTGCCTGGGTTTAAACCACGACACAACCACAAAGCACTAACCACTGAAGATGCCTCCAAACTGTTGGAAATTACTGCTTCTAACCAAGCTTTCCCATCAGTCTTGTTTCCTGCCCCACATCCCTACACACCTCAGTGACCCCAGCTTCTCCATACACTTCATCTGTTACCCTACATCATCCTCATTCCTCTCCACCTTTCTTTACCTCACAGCCCAGAAACTCTACTTTCCATTCCCCTATGGCCAGGCAAGATGAGCAATCACCTGCAGATCACACACACACACTATCCAGCAGGTGACTGCTGAGCTCACGTTGTAGGTTTTTGGCTGAAATGGAGGGAAAAAAAACAAACCCAAAAGTATCTCCTCTTCCAGCCAGAGCTCTTTCCACAAATGGCAGCACCTCCAGGCCCTCTACTCATCCACAAACCCTGCTCAGAAGATACAGAGGCTATCACTGACAGACTGAGAAAGACCAACTACCCATCTCAGTGCTATTTACCCACAGAAAAAGAGGAACCAGGCAAGGCCATCAGACCTTTTATGACCTTCAACAGAAATCCTACAATAAGAGTCCTCCTACACCATCTTCTTCATAACACAAACTAGAGGCATCCCAGGACTCCAACCCACTACAGAAAACAGGGAAGGAGAAGAAAAGGGCCAGAAATCAGTATGTGTGATTTCAGTACCTGACTGCTCTTCTGCTTTCCCCCATACATGTAGGAGCACTGTAATAGCCTTATCTGCCTACTCTTCAACCCCACAACACCTTCTAGTTCAACAAGCATATTAAACCTTTGCAAACAAAGACCTCCCAAACCATCCCATGCTTCCTTCCCACAAACTACGAGTATGCCTCTAAAAATAGCTCTTCTAACACATACAAAAAATATACCTTTACCCACCTACACCTCCTTTCATTACTCCCTCACTTCCTGGAAGCCTTATATCAACTCAGCTCTCAGTCGTTTGCTCAATCTAGGTCAGGTGCCTTGTGATTACAGCTCCCAGTTTTAAAGAGCCAGGCTTCAGATACTCAAGGGTTTGGTAGAATAAGTTCTTCCCAAAGCTAGGACTCCACAAGACCTCTTAGGAAGTGTGTCAAAGAAGGTCTTGTCAGCTCCTAGCTAAGCAGGAAGGCTCACAGATGGGCTAGAGTAGTATTACAAAGAAAAAATGTCACCTATAGGGTTGGAAAAATAAGATGGGATAGAAAAAGGGTCTTTTGTAAAGCCTGCCTCAATTTACAGTAATTCAGTCTAAGAATCAGGGCAGTAACAACACAATGAAAAATAAACCTTATGCTCCATTACGCAGTGGAGCCTGATTCTGCAAAAAGGGGATTACATGACTTGTGTGATGGAGGGAACTGAGGGCAAGGACATGGGGGACATCGCTGCCAGATCAGCAATCTTGCTGCCAGGACATCCTGCAGCCCCCTTCAGACAGAAGGTTGTGTTGCCTCTTGGGTTCAAGAGTAGGAAATCAGGTGATAATGAATATCAGTGTGCGTACTTGGAAGGAAGGAGGAGAAGCTGGGCAGCAGCCAGAGCTGTGCCAGCAGGTTGTTTGCTGTGGACACAGCAAAGCTTGAGGCTGGGCCAAACACACATTTAATCAATATGTTTCAGATCAGAAACAACTTCTGAGTCTGGAAAGTCATTACTATTCCTAGTCCCTGTCCTAGTGTCTTTCCTTGGCCTTTGATGTGATAGCCTTGGTAGGTTTGGCTGTGTAAGGCATTGTTTATGCAGAAGCTTATACAAAGAGCTCACCTACAACTGCACAAAGTGTCTATGGAGAGGATAAAGAAATAAATCCATTTTATTAGTAAGTGCAAGAGCTGAATATCTGAGAAAAGTTATATTCTGTCTTTACCTTAAAAACACCCAGGGGAGCCAAATACTTAGAGCCCTGCAGCGGGGTGCAGAGGAACATCCTATAGATGTTGTCTCTGGCAGGCTGGAGCAAGTCTATGGTCTACTGAAGCTTCTCAAGAAAAAGTGAGACATTAGGAAGGAGACATGGAGAAAATGACTGTGTGTCAGCCTAAAGAGCCAAGAGCATCGTGAGCATAAAGCATCCATATGCAGGGCCATTCAGGGCTTACCTGTGAAACTCCCTATTCCTGCATTTGGAGCTTTCACTAGCAGGCACTGGGCCACTCAATACAACTCCCTCAGCATCTTTTCAGTTGGCATCACTCCACTGTGTATAAACAATGCATTATTTCTTAGGACAGAAGGAGGCTGACTCTGTAACCTACTGGCTAAGGCACTCAGCTGAGATGGACAACAGCAAGTTTGTAGTATCTGTTCCAGCAGATAATTACTGATGTGAAGTAAAATCTTCCAGAAGCCAAAGCATGTGAAAGTCCCAGCTCAGAGCAGGCAAGAAACTCGAGGGTAGGTCATCCTACAGCTAGCAGAAGAATGAACTTATTTCTCTTGTCTGAAGGGTAAGTCCTTGAAGCCAATGCTCCAGATCACCACTGAATGCTTTGACCACCAATATGGTGTTTTTATCAGAGCCCTGGTTTTAACCAGCATTAATGCAATGTTTTCTATGCTACAGTTACATACAGAAAATGGACAGAGAAAGATTACTCATAATTCAGCCACTCCAGTTCTTGAAACATTGCATCTACTGAGACATCACTTGCTCTTCCCATGTGCTTAATTAAACCTGCTTAACAAGTAACACGAGCACAGGAAACAGCCAAGAGAGATTGCACTGCAGGTTCCTATCTTAGGTCTCTGGGGAGCTACATAGAAAGATATTTTGAATAGAAGAGAAAAATCATGAAATGTTTGCATGGACTCCTCCTTCTTTCTCTCAGCTTTAACCAATAGACAATCTTGAGGGTTTTGTCCTTGTATCTGTGCCACAAAGTATCTGGGCAGCTTTGGTTTCCCTTTAACACCTCTGCCTACATCTCCCAGTCATAAAGGGCTTGTGATGTGTATCTCCTATCTTTAAGATGTGACTAACTCTTCAGTGATGAGCCCTCACTCCAATGTGGAGATTTTAATGAACCCAGGAGAAGGAAAGGTACATCCATCAATCATTAAACCAAAAACGCCAGTTCCATTCCTGGCAAAGACAGCAATAGAGCCCCTGCTCTTCTTTATGGACTTACAATTTGGCTCAAAACCTGTAAATGCATGGGAATGTTGTTCCACTGTGATTTAGCATGGATTTGTGACATTTTCAGTGAAACAACTTACAGTCTGTGGAAGTGGCAGGAGGATCCTAAGGAGGTTTCACTTTGAAAACCAGGAGACAGTTTTTCATATTCACAATGCTTAATCTTTCCAGCATATGTTGAAAATAAAAACTATTACATGACTTGTAAAGATTCTCAGTGTTACTCTATGCTAAACCCCTTTATACTTTAAAGTTAAAATGGCTTCAGAATATCTGGATCAAAGGCAATATTGCACAGTGGTCTTTGGGACAGAAAACAAAGGTTAATTCTTCCTTCTTCACCAAGGCAGAGCCAACAAGGTGGAGACTGCATGTTCAGCTCGTGCAGTTATCTTGCACAATCTCGTGTTTAGACTCACACTGAGTCTAAACTTCTGCACACACCCAGGCTTGCCTGGCTGGTCAATCCCAAAGCACACAAAGCCATGTTTAACAGCAGCACGATCAACACATTCATGTTCTTAAGTTTTTCTCCATCTCTTCCCAAGTAGAAAGAATTCAAACAGAAAGAGACTAAGCAAACACAATGCAGGTGGGCAGCCAGCATGAGCAGATACATTTCCAAACAGACAGCATCAACTCACTGACCCTGAAGCTCTTTCTAGATCTATCAGTTACACGCTTTTTCCTGTTTCTGCACAATGAGATTGTGAGAGTTGCCCACTGGTGTGGACCAAACTTAGGAACTGTAGCAACCAGTATTCAGGGGCTCTGGATTTTGGCAATAAGCTTGATAATATTTCGGTTTGCATATTTTAATATCTACATGTAAAAGGCATGTGGGTTTGTATTTATCCATCCTTTGAACATGCGCCATGATTAATGCATTTAGGCATGAAAGATGTTCCAGACCATTAACAGCAGGAGAAAAATCAAACCAAATATTACCCGTTTTTCCTACAGTGATGATAAATGGAAGAATGGTTTTGAAGCTATTCTTATATTTTCTTTTGAAATAAGGTAATTGGGCTCATTACCATAAAGCCTGCGGGTAAATTATTTTCTTCTCCAAGTTGGTTTCTTTTTTGGGAAGGGAAGTGTAATCATCTAAAGCCAAAGTTTGCTTTTGTAGGATCCTTGCTATATGCTGTAACAGGAAGCTAGCTTAAAGGCATAGGAATCTAAAAGGTTACTCTGTTCTAGCATTTCCTGGGAAAATATCACACAAGTTCATTTGATTCTACAGATGATTCTGAGCATTTGGCAGCCCCTTCCTCTCCTGGTTTATAAACAGCCTAAGTTTGCTGCTCTTGTAATCATAATGCTGCTCCTGCAATTGGGCAGGGCTAGAGTGATAAAGCATTCTTGTGGAGATGGGATGTGCAGGTTAGAGTTATACTTGTTATCACTATCTTATCTTGTCTGATTATCAGGTTAATGCCCATTTGTTTATACACGGGTCTTTACAGTAGGTACAAGCACTCACAACACCAGGGGGCTGACTGCTTTTGGTATTAGAACAGAAACAAGAAGTTGAAATAAATAATACAACTCACCAATCTCTCTGACATAGGTGTCTTGTCTCCATCCGGCAAATGTTGTTCCAGAGCCAGCACAATACAGTTGGCTATGATTGTAGCTAAAATCATGTATTCAAATGGAGTAGGGACCAGAAGTTAAAGAAGACACTAGACAACACAAAAAGAGCCTCATTCAAATCCCGTTTCTACCTAAACAGTTACATTAGTTGAGCATTCTGAGATTTCTTGTCTTTTTTGAAGGGATTAAGTCTCCTTGACTTCCTCAGCTCTTTCTGGGGTGTCTCTGGAAGGAAAGTAGGGAATTGTCTCTTTTCTTTGAGGGAGTTGGTGACTCACACAGAACCCAACGTGCTCAAAAGATTTCGGAGCAAGAAAGCGAAAGGTCCAAAGGAAACAGAAAGCTATTAGTAACTGTTGGGTTTAAATGATATTGATAAGCTAAACTGCTTTGAAATAGACTCCACAGCTGAATGTCATCTGCTGAGCTGCTTTTCAGAATTTCCCTGTCATTTAACTGGAGCACATAGTGTAAATACATGATGGGCTATAAAAGTTTGCGTTAGAGCATCTACGCAGGTCCAAAACACGAATTCCTGCTGGATTGCAATGCCCACTCCTGGGTAGAATCAAATCATCAGTGCCCTGTTGGGATGTATAAGGGAAACAATCTCACGGGGAAGAAGGCAAACGCGACACCGGGTGCCCATCGCCTCTAGCCCTAGGCTGTGCTGAGCCCTCTCTGCCCCAGGGCGGGGCCCCGGGTCCGCTGGCACCGCGGACAGCTCCGCTCAGCACCGCGGACAGCTCCGCTCAGCACCGCGGACAGCGCCCGGACCCTGCCGAGCCTCACCCGCAGCTCCGGCGTGGGGAGCGACCGGCGGCTCCGCTGCCCCCCTCCCCGAGCCCCAGCGCCACGGGTCCCCGCCCCACACCCGCTAGGAGGAGGCAGGAGAGGGGGAGCCTTGCGGGAAGGCGATGCTGTGGCTGCCTCCGGAGCTTTGGAGCTGGTTTATTCAGACTCGAACGCCAGGAAGGAGAAACGGGTGAGGAAGCGCAGCAATCCCTGTGACTCTATAACAGGGACAGAAAAATCACTGCTTGTGTGTGAGTTCAGGGGTAAGAGAAGTGCATTCACTCGACTGGTGTATTTTTTTTCCCCTCTTAGCCCCTCAAGAAGTGAAAACTGGGGAAGCCTGAATGGGAGATGGCCTCTGTGGCAATGGGAAGTGTTGCTAGGAGGCTGGGAGGAGGCCCTGCTGCTGTTAGCTGGGGATTAATAGGTGTGTGATATCAAATGTAAAGAAAACAACCAGCTTCCTTGAGATACCAGTGTAATGCACTCCTATACACACACACACACCCCAGATCTACCCCCAGGTAACCTCAAATTGTCTGCTTCTCTTTTCTCAGGGCATACAACCCCACTGTGTGCATCATTACGAGCAAAGCTCCCTTCTGAGGACAATCTCTGCGGTTCACTTGGCCTGGGATCTGGGTCTGAGACAGAAAGCATCTGCACCTTTCACAGCCCAGCAGATGATCCTTCTCCTCACTTACTGCCTCCCCCCACCACAACGCTTCGGGGTTCATTTTTTTAGCACAGCCTGAGCTTAGGCTTGGCACCTAGTGAGAGGGACAAGCTTCATGTTGATTCCAACGGATTCAGGAGGTGATGTACTAAAACACTCACTGCAATGATTGTATTAATGGGATTCACAAGGTTTCTCAGCTCTCAACATCCCTACTATCAATGCAGCTTTAATGCTAAGGTGTCACCATCTTAATCCCACGTTCCTTCATCTATTCAGAGTGAGAAAGAAGGTTTGAAAGGCTCTAAGATGGAAATAGGAATGAGGGCTCAGTAGCATGAATCTCACAGAACCCTTCGCATTTGGCTTAAATTGCAAGCAATGTAGATCTTTGCAACTGTACATCTCACACCTAAAGGCACAGGGAAATGCACGTATGTCTCCCACACACCCCTGGCAGAGCCAAACACACACTCTGCCGTTCCTACTGAAGCAATTTCCTGTGATCCCCAGCTAGACGGCTGTACATGATGTCGGACACACGGCTCCATGTCACACACACCCATCACACACCGGATCACACACGCGCATCCACATTAGCACCAGACACTCAGCCTTAGCTGCCGGGGGGGGGTCTCTTCCCCCCTGTCCTCTTCTCCCCATCCCCACCTTGCCCACGTCCCCTCCCTGAAAGGATATGGCCATTCTGTTATTCTCTTGGCATATTTCCGTATAACATTATCTTCACTGAAGATGAAGAGGGATCTGTTGACTGTGAAGCAGTTCTGTTTGACAGGAATGGGGTTGTAGAGAGCCATAGTCCTGGCCCTCTGAGCCATCGACTGCTTATACATCCTTTGGGCGGCTTGGGGGCCACCTTGCCGGCTGCTCCCTCTTCCAGCCCCGGCCGGCCCTCCGCCTCCATAGCGGGTTGGCAGATCATCCCCGAACCGAGCCATTCTCTCAGTGCACGGAGCCGGGCGCTACAATCCAAACTGGCAGCCGAGGCGAGAGGAAGACGCATCACAGCGCGCAGCACTTCTCCCTCCGGGGGCTTCGGTTGCGGGATCGGGGTTGATCGCAGCGAAATATATAGATAGAGTTAAATATATATATATAGATATGTATATATATCTCCCTTTACCTTCCTCCAGCCCTTCCTCTTCCCCGCCGCTGTGGCTGCCCGGGGCCGGGCGGAAGGCGCCGGGGCTCCGCTCACCTCCCCGCACAGGTACCGTCTCTCCGGCCCGACCCCATCCCGGGGCGGCGGCGGCTCCGGCAGGGTCCCTTCTGTGGGGGGAGGCCGGTGGGGCTGGAAGGGGCCGCGCTGCTGCCGAGCCGGCCGCGGGAGCGCTCCGCCGTGCCCAGCCCAGCCCAGCCCGGCCCGGCACGGCCCGGCACGGCCCGGCCCCGCCGCATGTGATGCCCGGAGCCAATCGGCCGCCGCGGCTCCGCCCGCCCAAGTACCGGCACCGGGAGGCGGGCGGGGAAGGAAGAAGGGAGGCAGGAGGGAGGGAGGGAGGGAGGGATGGAAGGATGGAGGGAGGGAAGGATGGAGCCTGCCCGGCCGCCGCCGCCCACCCCGATAAATATGACCGAGACACGGCCACTCCCCAGGGCCGCTGGGAAGGAGGGATCGATCCCCCCCCGTCCCTGCGCAGCGCTCCGCGGGAGCGCAAAGACCCCGGGGGAGGGCTCCGCCTTGGGGGGGACCAGGCGAGGCGGCCCCCGCGCCTGCGCGCCGCTGCCCAGATGTGCATTGCCCAGCTGCTGCTGCACCCATGGGTGCCCCTCGGCACTCGGCATCGAGTTCCAACACCCCCCAATCAGAAGTCCTGGAGAACGCCGGGGGCTGTGGGGCCGGGGGTGCGGGGTAATGGGGGTGCTGAGCTCAGATCCAGTCCCCGGGGCCGCGGCAGGGATGGGGTGTGGGTGCGCACCCCAGCACCAGCACCCGGGGATGGGGCACTGCAGGGCTGTGTGCGCTCACCCGGGTTCAGACCAGAGCTGTGCCCTTTCCTCAGACAACTTACTTTGTTTCTCCTTGGTTTGAATGACTCCTGCAGAGCACTTGGATACCTTTAATCCCGTATTTATGGACGAAATCCTTTAATCCTGTTTCTTCCAGCACCCTCTGTTGCATCCATCCACCACAAGTCAGAAAGCTAACCCCTCCTTGCTCGTGGAGCGCCTCACGTCAACCGGCACTGCAGTAGCTGGTGAGGATCCTCTTTTGCATGTAGGCTAAATCTGGGATACAAACTATAAACTTCTAGAAAGGACCCTCCGGAGAAGTCAGGGCTGGCAACAGGGGGACATTTTCACTCCCCCACAGTAAGGAAACCCTGGACTCTGCTGCTAATGTGCTTTTTGCCTTAGTCATCCAAGCTGTCTCAGCTCAAAACCAGCCCACCAACTAGGGAAGTCTGTAGCAATAACATCTGCTGAATTCAGGAGACAGCGAGAGGGCTGGCAATATCCCCAAATGAGGGCTGGCAATATCCAAAGGGTGATTCTCCGGGAGAAACTGGCTCCTTACTCAGGGGGTTGGTATCTCTGAAGGGCTCTCTCACACTGCAGTGCAGCCCAAAGATACCCTCAGAGGCAGCAGTGGCTGCTGAAGTGAGCCAGGAGCAGCCATAAAGGAGAAGAGAGGAAGGCTCATCACATCCTGCTTCCTTGAGGGTCAGAGACAGCCACAGTCACTCAGCTTCTTTAAGCCCAGGGGACCAGGGCAGCAAGAAGCTGCTCCAGTCTGTAGGTTGCCTTCCCATGGGAATGCAATAAAAGAAGACTTTTCCCCCAACCCCAGTACTGGATAATTTGCAGGTTGAACTGAGTGCTGAAGCCCTTAGGAAAAACTTTGTCTGGAGAAGGAAGCTGAAGTCTTTGGGTAACGAAACCTCGTGCCAGGATGCTCCAGGATGTCCCTCACACACTCAACCAGAGCCTGGGCAGAAATGAAACTGGGAGCCTTCACCCCCAAGCACTGCCAAGCTGATCCACACAACTGGAGCAGCAGGGAAAGTGTCTTTATTTATGGTGAGAGGAGGAGAGTGCAGGGACCTCACAGCTGAACAGGGCAGGGGGATGCTCTTCTCTCTAAAGTGTTCCCTGAACCCGTTTTCATTTCCATCCTCACTGCATTTTTTCCCTATGATGAATTTCTCTTTTCATCGCAAACTCAACTTTCCCCCAGCTGATTTATTCAGTTGTCAAAAATTTTTACTTCTCTGCTTCTGGTCACTAAATCTGATGCATTTTGTGGTCTTATGTTTTCTCAGTGGAAAAATACGGCTCTTTAATCAGCAGCCACTAGAAGGGAAAATGCCATTTTCAATAATCCCCCACCTCTTCTGCTAGAAATCAGCACCTGAAAACAAGGAATACCTTGGTCTCCACAAACCTTTCTGCCTGCTTCCTCCTGCACCTACAAGGTAGAGGGGTGGATGAACAACAGAAGAGCTCTGGAAAGTCAAAACTAAAGCAGTGCTGTCTTTGGCATCAGGTGGCATTGGGCACCAGGTAAAGGTCTGAGCCCTACATCCCCTTCCCTTATCCCAGAGCCACCAACCCATCTGTCCTCTGCCAGGAGCAGACTCCCCACCACGGCACTGCAGTGAAGGCAGCAGACAGGGTGGTGACAGCGTGAAACCGATGTGAGCATGTCACAGGATGTTCGATTAACCCCCAGTTTGCCCTTTTCTCCATCTGTATGCTCAGGGCTTTGCTTTTTTGGCCTCCACACCATAGGGAAGACCACACACTTCTTAAGCACTGAAAGCCTTCAAGACAAGAAAGCAATTGCAATTGCAAGGATTATTTAGCTCTGAGAGGGGAAGCGTCAGGATTTAGTTGGGCTGTTTGAGATTAGGAAAAGAGCAGGGGAGCTAAGAGAAAGCAGAAAGTTTAGAGGGCTGCAAAGGGCAGACATCTCTAATCCAGCATGACAGGAGGACAAAGAGCATGTCCTGGCAAATTCTAAACATGGATTCAGTCATGAGCAACTCCCCCTCATCAGCTCCAAAGACAGAGGTGAGCAAACCACACCACTCTCCAGCACTGGTTTGGCTTCAAGAAGAAGCCTTTGTCCTCCCCCAACAGCTTTGCCAGGCAACCAAGCATTACCCTGGACTTTCACCTCCATCCCAAGCTCCAAGCCAGAGGCAGGTGGCTGGGTTTAATGGAGCAGCACTTCCATCTGGAAAGGTGAAGCCCCCAGCAAGGTGACAGGGCAGAGGAAATACTGCAGGTCTTTGCCTGTCGCATGACTGGCACACTTGGATGGCAGCAAGCACCAGTGGCACTGTTTATCTGCCCTGGCAATGCAGCTCACAGGCACTCCCAGGGCAGTCTGGCTCTGTTTCAGGGGGTGAGGGCTCTGGTTGAACCACAAAGGAAGTGGGCTTCCAGCACGAGCTCAGGTCCCTCTATGAGGGACAATGACTAAATTCAGGGACACAATCCCAACGTCCCTCACTGCACAGCTTGGTGGGGGACACTTGCAGAAGCCCATACAACTTGAAGCTCTGGACCCAGGTTTTTGCCAAAGAAAGCAGCTCCCAAGAGCGTATTTCCTTCAAAGACCTCAACAAACCCCACAAGCTGCACCTCACCTTCCAGCCCACAGGAAGGTCCACAGCTCCAGGCCAAGACGAGCAGCTTCCCAAGGCATTCCCAGCCAGCCGTGTCTGCTCTCCTCACTCCCAAACACACATTTTGGACCAGCTGTGCTGGAGGAACAGCCTGCTGTGATGCAGGGAGAGAAAATTGTTGAAGACTCTGATGGAGCCTGCCAGACAATGCAGAATGCATCGTGCCAAAGGCAGCGAGGGGAGGGCAGCGAGGGAGTGCGCTGGTGCTTTTCATCAAGAATTAAAGGATAAAAGAGTGAACAAAGGGAAAGAGAGTCCTCATGAAGCACAGCTCCTCTTAGGCACGCGTCTGTTCACCACTGCCCAATTGCCTTCAGCTCTGTGCAAATGCAGAGTGAAAGAGACCCTGCTTTCAGAGCCCATCAGTATCGATGGCAAAGCCCCTGGGCTGTACCAGCCTGGTACAGGATTTCATCTCTGCACAAAGGGATGCACAAGCAAGCACACCCCCCCCCCCCCCCCCCCCCA
>NDXB01000710.1:27606-41623 GCA_002631895.1 Agapornis roseicollis
ATGACAAGCCCCCCCCCCCCCCCCAGCCCACAGCACCACTCAGCTCTTCCAGCCCAGGAGATCACATCAAGCTTGGTATTTACAAGAGCTTAGTCTAAACACTCAAAATGGAGGGAAGGGAAACTGAGGCACAGTGCTTACAGGTCATGGAGGGAAATCAGGTACCATGTATCCCAGCTCAGCACCTTTTCCACATCACCTCTCCCCCTTGTGTGAACACCAGGAGACCCAGCGTGGTTACCCTCATTCTGTTTCCCTTAACTCCTTTATAGATGGACCATGACATGAAACCCATCAGCCATTCTTTGGCTGTAGTTGAAGTCTGCCGGTGTTTTTGCTTCACATCCCAGGTAGCCAAATAACCAGGCAGCCAGCTCAGGAAGTACTTCAACAAGCAGGACCAACGTCTGAATAATGCCACACTAGAAAATTCACAGCAATGGATAATATGGAATAAGACACGGTGAAGAAAGGCTGTCCAAGGGTTGAAGACACACAAGAAACCTTCTGCTTGGTGCCCAATGTCCCCCTCACAGTGTTACTGCCCCACATCTGAGCCCCAGCAATCCACAACAGTGTTTGCTCTGTAGAAAAGCAACCTGCTCACACACACCCCGTGATGATGGATATAAAGTACTCTTAGTTTCAAATCAGGCATATAACTTCATTCTCTTTGGCATTTCTACACCACTGGTCTCCAGGACTGACCAGGCAGCAGGGAAAGGCAACAAGTTCACACCTTCTCTTCCATTGCTTTGGACCTCAACTCAAGTGAGAACTTGCTCACCAGAAAGGGGGATTTGGTGGGCTTTAGCCTGCCTGTCACTGCCGATCTGTTTGTGGTACCACAATGATCAGACAGCTAATCCTCCTTAAGATTCAGGCCTGTCCTCTGCTTGGGCTCTTGTGAAAATCTGCCTGGATGCTTCTCAGTACCCAGATGTCAAAACACCCCTTCAGAGCTGACATCAGACAAACTGGAGTAACGCACAGGATCAGCTCTACGTGAGCATCGCTCTTGACACCAAAGAGCGAGAAGCATCCTAAGAACTGATAGAGCACCAGGACTTTACCAGTCCAGATGGGGAGCTGGATGGGTTGGCAAAGGAAAGTCAGAGAAGTTTGGGAACTCCACCAGTCACTTGCCCTCAGGTTAATGCAAGCTGAAGTCAGGCTGCTCCCAGCTTCTTTTCCACATAAACCCAGCAGTGTCTGTACTTGGCCCCCGCAGACGTCTGCTGTGTATTATGCAAAGCTGCCAGCGCATCAGGTGCGTGTCAAATCACTCTGCAAAAAGCATTACACTTTGCCTGGGTTATTTTCAGCATTATTAGTGAATACAGATTGATCAAGGACTAAGAGCTTGTCATCTTCTCAGTGATGGGCAAGAGAAGCTCGTCAAGCGTAGAGAGAGAAACGAACATACATGGAAATGACTCCATGTCAGCTCCAAACAGCTGCCAAGTTTGGGGTTGAGGTGCTCAGTGACACGGTGTAGGAGGGCCCAAAGTCCTCTGAGGTCTTGAAGAACTTAAGGACTTAACAGCTATACCACACAAGGAGAGGATCACACTGCAGTGTCACCTTATTGCTCAAGTGTAGGATGGCAGCTGCCATGAGAGTTCATATTCTAAAACTAAGGAAGAGGATGGTTTCCTCTCTGGATACCTACAGCTTCCATGGGTGTTTCTGCACCTACTACCTGCAAAAAGTTGGCACTTGTGTACGCAACATCAGTAATTAAGCACTTGTCTAGGCAACATATCTGAGGGAGGGCATGTAGGGGAACTGATAACCTCTACACTATTTTCATGTAGTGAAAAAGAGGAGCTTTTGCTCTGGAACAGCTGGAAACTGCTGCCTGGGCAAGCTTATCCCCCAGAAGGTATCACTATGGAGCAAAGAAGCAATATGGGGAAACAGCAGTGTCTAAAGTGCTGCAGCTGCAGTAAGTTAGAGGTTTCACTTAGGAGATCCTGGTGAAGCCAGACCCGGGTCAGTGGCTGTTCACCTTACACATCACATCCTCCTGCAGACCCCTGCTGCAAGGAAATGGTCCTCGAAGTATCTTTGAATCCTTTCACCAACACACCCCAGATCTTCCCAGTTTCAAGATGGTTTCGGTCCTTTTAGCTTATGAAAAGGAATAGGTTTTCGTGATGTGGCCAGGTGATAGAATACAAGGATCTGTTTCTTAGATGGGGTCTTCAGTTCACATGGCACAACATAAAAGATGCATAGCAAAAGAGTTTCCTTAAAAACTGGGTATTTTGACGGAATGAAATTGCAGACCCATTCAGCCACATCAAGCAGAAGCAAAGCCAGGGCATTGGTACCTTCCCTCCCCAAACCCTGCAGTTGCAGGAGTTATTTTGGCCAGCATGCAGCAAGTCTGCTGGCAAAGAGATGAATCAGAGCCAGGAGCCTCGGGGTCCACCAAGGGTTTGCTACAGGTACTCTCAACAATCCTGAGCACACAGACATCCCTAAGGCCTTTACATCACTATTTCCTTATCTCAAAACAGGCATCGAGATGCCCTTTGCTTCCTTTTCCCTGTTTCAGTTGCTATCTCTGTGATCCTGGGATGCTCTGCAGCATGCTCAGCTCAGCAAAGCCCCAGACCCACTCAGGAGCTCCAATCCACCTAGCACACAAATTCAAGAGACGGGCTGAAGGTCTGAGGAAGTGCTCAATGAGCTACAGTTAATGGGTGGATGTGCTGTTCCTCTGTGTAGGACCAGATCACGAACCATGCAGCAAGCAAGCATAATAGGCATTAATCAAAAGCCTTGCACACTCCACAGCCTCCTCAGCTCTGAAAGGTTAATGCACACAAAAAGGGAGAAACACAATAAAAAGCTCTGGAGGTACAGATTAACTTTCACTCCTCAGAATCTATTATTGCTGTTAAGGAAGAGATTGAAAGGCAGGAACAGGAGCTAGATGCCCTACTTCCACTGCCTTGCACTGGGAGCTGGGGCTTGGGTTTGTTTTATGCCTTTCAATATCTTCCCCATTATTTTTTAACCAAACCTGCAGTGGAATGCAAATGACAACAACCTTGAGAAGCAGCCTGAGAGCTGAGCAATCCTGACAGGCAGGGAATCCCCCAGGCTTGGAGCAGGTTGGTGCATTGCAAAGCAGCTCCCCCGTACAAAAACTGCTCTTCTGTATCTGCTGGCAGGGCTGAGGGCAGGCAAAGCCTGCGCCAGGTGATAGCTCCATTTATAATGGTACCTCTATTAGGCAACCAATCCGTTTAGCTTGGGTGCTCATTGTTTATTCAGCTAATGGTGAAAGTTATGTCCACACTCTCGTGTAAATTAAGTATTCAGCTATTTTACAGGCACAGTAAGTCGGTCAGCCTTAGCCTCAGTAATTAGGGCTTACTGTTTAATTAATCTCTTGTGGTCACACACACGATGCAGCAATCTCCATCACACTCTCCATTGGCTCACATGGTAAAGGGAAGAGAGGCTAAGGAAAAGGAGGAGTTAATCCTTTAATCATATCACTTATCTTCATTGCAGAACGTTAAATGGGATGGGGGGGCTGCTCTCCCTCACCAGTGGGAGAAGATTCGGGTTAAAAGCCAACAGAAACCACTCAGGACATTAGTTCATTGCCTGGGAGACTCATCACACCTACAGAGAGGGGACAAAGTGAAACCCACAGGGCCTTGCTCCTTGTAAATGGGAAGAAGAGAGCTGTTATGGCTTTGGCTTGAGAAGCTCTGAGCTAGCGGGGCTACGCTTCCTCCTTGCCACAAGCCTGCAGCATCTGAGCCACTGTCTCCAGCAGTCGCAGCCCCAGGGTTGATGCCCTACGATGCAGGCGGTTGATGCCTGGGAACACCCATCCCTGGAAACGTCAAGTCCTTGCCAGGAGCAGCAGCAGCCTCAGGCACAGGCAGGGGCCACCTTTCCCCTGGCTGCAGATGGGAGAGCAGGAAGGAGTCAGACCCCCCTGAAGCCAAGGAGGTGAGGCTGGAAGAGCTGTGGGGCAAGGGGCAGTGAAGGGACAGGAGCACAACGCTGCACCTGAGCTGGTGGTGGACAGGAACCCCAGCGAGGGTCTGAGCTCCTCAGACTGCCCAGAGCTGCTGTGAAAGAAGGTGAGAAACTGCCTCGGAGGAAAACCGTTCATCCACAGCCTCAGCATCTTCCCCTGCCAAGACAAGTACCACCCGTGACAACCATCACCCGTGACGGGCACCACCCGCGACAGGCAGCCTTTGGTAGGGTGAAAGCTCCCATCACCTCACAGATACCGAGGTGAACCCCGCAGAAGCCACCCCGCACCGCGCTGGCCGAGCCGGCCGCTGTTGGTTCCCTTGCCCCGGGATTCTCCATTCGCTCGCCGCAGCCTCGGGATTTTCATCGGGCTCCAGCGCCCTCTGCTCCAGCGTGGCCAGAACTGAAACTCCTCTCCCCCCCGCTCCGTGTCCCAGCCGGGGCTGGGGGTGCCACCGACCCGCACCACGGGTGCCCCTGCAGCCGTGGCACCTCTGCCGCCCGTTGTGACACCCCGATTGTCACCTCTGCCCGCACGGTCCCTGGCACTCAGCAAGGCGGCCTTCAAAGCAGAGCAGGTTTCTGGTGTATGCGATCCCTTGGAAGACTAAAGGTTTGCAAGGGAAACGGCTGGAGAAGCGTCCGACCACGCAGCCAGCCCGGCCATCAGCTCCTCAGGCATCAGGGGGGTCCCTGCAGCCAGCTCCTCTCGTGGAGCACAAGACACAGCCTCAGGGCTGGCACTGGGGTTTAGGCAGCCACCAGGGCCATGCTACAGAGCATCTCCATCCTCAGCACAAGCATACCTGGAGTCATCAGATGTTTATGTCGACACTTGGCCACCCTTTGCCGATGCACAGGAGCCCTGGGAGCAGGCAGGAGCAGAGCATCCACTGCCCACCATGGGCTCTTCCTCCCCTGCTGCTGCTGATCTCAGGGAAGCCAGAGCCCTGCCAGGGCTGTTCTCCCTGCAGAGGGGTCCAGCTTCCTCACCATGACCTGGGAGATCCTTCTCCTCCTTCCCCGGGGTCAGGCACTGTGAGGAGCTGGTCTACACCACAGACAGATGCTCCTGCAGCTCCTTTCCATGCTCATATGCCAGACTAAACAAAAGGGCCAGACTAAACAAGCCAGTCTGTCTCCGAGGGGGAAAGCTGCTAGTGTGTATTCAGAAAAGCTTACATCCAAGGCTCCCAAAGCAATGAGTGCTCTCTGCTCTGCACGGGAGAGGATTCCTTTGGGAAGAGGAGAGAAGCCGCGGTGCCCTGTGGTGGGTTCTTTCAGTCACTCATATGGGGAAGGGAGGATTTTCATCCATGAGCTGGTTTCCAGCACTGGAATCTGCTGTAACTGGGATATCATGTGCAAAATTTGACATTTCTTATATCTTTAAGGAAAGAGTTTAGCTCTTTTTGGAGCAGCTTCCAAATGCACATGGGTGAAGCCAAAGCTGCAAATCCCCCTGCCCAGCTGCTGCCTAACCCTAGGGGCACCTCAAGTCTTCAAAGCTCCAAGTTTCCAGCAGAAAATTTTCCTACATCTCTAAATACCCACCTCTGGTCATGCCTGAACCTCCCCAGCCCTTACAGTGTGAAGGGGATAAACCATATGCTCACACTTAGAGCCAGCAAGAGTCATGGCTCAGGCACTTCCCTTCTAATGTGATGAACAGGAGCTCCTGATGCTCTGAGCACTGGATACTGCAGAACAGAGTCACTGCCACCTCCTCCAACCCAGAAAGTCTTCTAAAGACCAGCCTCAAGGAGGGAGCACAGAAGCTACACCCCAAGGAAGAAGCATGACAGAAACAGGTCAGAATCCAACAGCTAGATCCTCTTGGGTAGGTAGCAGGAAAAGTAGCACCTTCTTCCATACATTCCCCAGTTCCCCTTTGGGAATCTCTTTCTTATGCACTTGCTTCTTGCCTTAATCCTGGTAGGTGCCCAGATGCTCTGTATCAGCTCCTAAAGCTCTAACAACAGCAAACCAAGCAAAATAAAATGTTGCTGTGTACATGGATAAATACATATATATTAAAGACCATACATATATAAATGTGCATATAAATGCTTGTAGCATAGCATTGTATTCTGTCAGGCAAGGTCTTGTATGCTTCCCCCTCAGTGCAGCGGGAGGGAGGGCAGCATTTCTCCTCCACAACAAGGCTATTTGGAGGAGAGACAGTCACAAATCCCGAGATGCTTCGTTCCTGTTACAAAGAGGTTGGGTAAAACAACACCGGGGCACAAACAGGCACTGGGGACACCACAGCATCACCAGGCTCTTCAGGCAGCGACACTACAAGTAGCGTCAGGGCCAGCGGGTGAGCTGCAGAGAACACATGCTAACACCCTGCTGTAATCACTCAGCATCAACACGCGAGGAGGTGGCATCTCAGGCACACAACTCTGATGATTTATGATGCACTCAGGGCTCTCCAAAGGCATTATTTATTTGCATTACCAAGAGGTCTTAATTATTGCTCCTCACATTAGAGGAGACACTGAGAGCTTCTGTAAGGGAGAAGATCATTTTAACCAGCAAACAGCACATGCCACAACCAAACATTCATCAGGCAAAGCTGAAGAGTTCGTATTTCAAGCCCTCATTGTATAGAGCTCCGTGTGCCTGATCCACACAGGCTGACCCATAAGCTTCATGGAGCAAAGCTGAGCAAGCTTCTCAGTGGGTACTGCTGCAGAAGAGGCCCAGCAATGCCAGAAAGCAGAGCTTTAGAGGAGGAAACAGCAGCTAACAGCTTCACATCCCAAGAACTGGCAAGAACAGGGGTTAAAAATCATAAAGTCAAGCCAAGCAGATTCAGGACCAGGAGGCCCATTTTCAGGTCTGAGTTTTGGCAGCAAGGGTAGCCCAGCGGTCAGAAGAGGGGCCTGGAAGGTATCTGGCAGCTTTTCACAAGCATTAAACTGCTTGGCAGCGTCTGGAAAACAAGCACACTGTAAACATCCCTAAAGCATTTCCATTCTTTTAAATCACTTCAAGGCAAAGTTTCAAGAAGTGTTTTTAGCCCAGTGGGATTCTCATAAACACCTCAGCAATAGGCACCTAATTCCTGATGAAGTCAGCACTTGACTCACTACAACGTGTTCATCATCTCTAAGCACATTAGGACAGGTGAGCTGATGGTGCTGCAGTTCCCTAAGGTGACAGTGACACCAAAGACAGTGATGGGCATCAATTTGCACAGGGTCCATATCTGCTATTTCTAGGCTGGGGCAGTGCAGAGAGTGATGTCCCATCACCAAAGACACAACACAGCACCAAGAGGTGACAACAGCCCCTCAGCTGCTGATGGTTCCTTCCCTAGGAGCTCACTGCTAAAACCAATGTGGGGCTCCAAGACTTTTTTTTTTAACCCAAATGCAGTTAAAGTTTGAGAGACAAAAGCTGGTCTCATTAAGAAACCCTGTGGGAATCCCATATGTATTCCAGCTTGGAGCAACCTGCTCTAATGGAAGGTATCCCTGCCTGTGGAACTGGGTGAGCTTTAATGTCCCTTCCAGCACAAACCAGTCCATGATTCAAGCCTGTGGTTGCGTTATTCACAGTGAGACACCATTCTTGGTTTCCTGGGATCAGAGATACCATCTATGGGCTTAAACCAACAGAAAGCCTTTCACGAGCTGAACCAAAAGAGCCCCACAGTCTGTCTCCACTTGGAAGTTCCCCCCCTCCATCTGCTGCAAGACTTGGACCTTTCATGGAGAAAGAAACCCACAAAACTCAGGGATAACTGGTACTGAACACCCAGCTGAGGAGGCTGGGCTGGGCAGAGACAATGCCTTTCGTATCCAGTTGTTTGATGTTTGCTTTACTGTGTGAGCATCAGATCAAGCACTTCCAAATGCTTCCTCAGTTAACTAATCCAGCAGCTTTAGATGTAACCAGGACTGCTCCTTTCCCCAGGTCAGTGTTCTTCCGTGAGCGCAGCAATACAATGGCCTCTTCCTACCACTCCCCATGCGCAGCGAGTCCCCATGTCCCTGTCAAATGATGGTGTTCACTGTTCAAGTTACTCCTTGGCAAAATACAAATGTACAGCCAGTATATTAAATACTGGCATCTCTATGCATTGAACACAGTAATTACAGCTCACGAGCGCTCAGGGGAGGGACACGTTTCTCTGCAGGGAATGGGGCATTCAGTATCCACTTGACACCAGCTCCTGAAAGTGGAAATTAGAGGGATCATCACTTGGGTGGAATAGAAACGTGCATTAATGCCAGCGAGCAGGGTGGTCAGCTCAGCTCAACACCGCTGCCATCCTGCATCCCCAGGCTCAGTTGCCTGAAGCTGCAGAGACCCCCAGGACCTGGATCACCAGAAGGGCTTGGAGTGCAGTAGAGTGAGGTCTTTATGCTTTGAAGCGATAAGGACAGAGGTAAAAGCAACAGGAGCTATTGTGGGAGCAGGACTTGACTTGCTGGGTGTTTAAGCTGAGCAAGGTTGATGGAACCTTGTGCATGGGCAGCAAGGTTGTGGCAGCCACCTTAAAGCATCCCTGACAAGGTCACAACTTGCTTTCGTGGCCTGAGCTATGTGAGAACAAAGGGGAATGGTACATCCTTGTGCTCACAGCTGCCAGGACCACCACCTGCTCTAAATAGCCCCTCGGCATTACAGGTTGAAGGGGACAACAGCCCAGATGAGCCCCATTGAACCAGCTCCTGGACAGAGCAGAGACAGGGCTGCCCACCACTTTTGGGGAGGAAGAGTGGGCCTCACCGCTCGAGCAAGTAGCCACAGGCATACAGGTTGATGCCTTTATCAGAGAGCCATGCAGAGGAATAGCACCTTTTCTTGCAGAAAAGGTGGTTCTCCAAAGCAAGGAGGGTCTGGAGGCCAGTGAATAAAGCCTGGCTTCCCACTCGGGTACAGCAGCAGCAGAGAATATGAATGGGGACAAGTTACTGATTTACCCTATTCAAGAAAGTGAGAAAGGAACACAGCTGCTTTCTCCCACTTCGAGGTCTCCCCTCCCTGCAGAGGGGGGAACAGGCCCACAGGGTAGCTGCATGCAGCTCTGCTCTTCTCCCCCAGCTCCATCAGCCTCCCCTGCCCAATCAGCCCGCAAACACCAGGGCCAGCACCACACTCACACTGCCAAGCACGGTCTCCATCCATCCATCCATCCATCCATTCATCCATCCATCCATCCTGAGCCCCTTGTTCATTTTATCCATAACCAGACCAAAACTTCAATAATCTAATCAGAAATGGGTGTCTTGCTTTAGTCCCAAACAGCTGATAACACACAGCAAGCAAGCAGCCCCGCTCACTGCTTAGCACATTTCTCTTTATTGAGGCCCTTTCTTTTCCTGTTTCAGTTTAATGCAGGATTGGTTATTGGGAACGGCTGCATCTTTCACTTCACTGAGACACAAGCACATCAGGCTCATTTTGCTTTGCAAGCAGCATAAAAGCAGAAGAGCTCAATACTTTCTAAGAGAAGCGTTTGCACTCTTGGTGTTCCCTCCTTACCCCGCCTCAGAGCCCTATAAACCCTCTCCTTGCATGAAGCCTACAAAAGACCACATAGGGGAGCCTGGGGGTTGCACAGATGAACCCCAAACATCCTTGCAGCTCTGAGCAGCAGCTCGCAGAGCTGGAGGACCATTGTGCTGCACCCTCATTTCTTCCCTTGTTGCCTCTTCCTCCTGAAGACACAGCTGAATATAGAATGGATAAGGCTGCTGGGTTGTCAGGGGGCTGCAGGATGCTGCCTCTGCAAGCAGCAAGGCTTTGGCATCTCAGATATGGGGGGCCTCTCTCCTGGGACACAAATAAAACCAGCTTCTTAATTAACTACTCGGTATTGATTTCATTTTCATCCTATTAACTGCTTTGCCCTACATGTGTTTGCTGCACTCTAGGATTCCTTCTCCCCCCACCCTGTATATGTACTAACAGCAAACATAAACCAGCTTCATTAGCCCTATCTACTCGTCAGGCACCAGTTGGTTTGGGGATTTTCCTTGCTTTAAAGTGCTCATAAAAGAGCTTCCTTGACAGCTTCCAGGCCTGCATCTCCCCAGCAGAACCAAGACGCACGAACCCACATCAAGAGCTCTGCTCCTTTCGAAAGGGAGGAAGAAGAAAAGGGAAAAAGCCCTCTGCAGAGCCCATAAAGAAACCCATCCTCTGGGCATCGCACACCCCCAGCCTGGAGGGGCCAGCAAAGTCAATGCCCAGAGCTAATGTCATGCGTTCATCCTTCTTGTTGTGTCAAACAGGAACAGCAGCTTGTCCTTCAGCACTGAGCCCCAGCAGAGCCCGGGCAGCACAAGGTCAGGTCAGCCCCTGCGGGAGCTGACCTGCTGAAAGGCAAAGCAAAGACTCTTGTTTTCCCCCCCTCCATCACCAGACAGGGGAGAAAGCCTCATGAGGGAGAGGAGGGAGAAAAGAATCGAGTTAGAGAGTGAAAATACAGACAACTGGGAAAGAACAGAGAGATAAGAGCTTGAGGAGAGCAAGCAGAAACCCAGCGTTTTCCATAGTGCTAGAACTGAACACACTGAAGGAGTTCAGTTTATGCTGCATCCTCTGGGGTTATTTGCATCAGTAACAAGTTAATGAACTTGCAAAACCACACGGTCTTTGACCAGAAAAATTCCGGTTGGAAGCCTTAAAGGAAACCAGCCAGAGGAAGCCCATTCAGGCAAATGAATAGGGGAGACATGTGAAGAATGGGAGGAAAAGAGAAAAAAGGCTATTTTCATCCCTTCATTTTGGTTTTGGGGATGCTGGAGAAGGGGACTGAAGGAACGAGGGCTGGTTCGGAAGCTCAGGGAAGATGCTCCCTGCGGAAATTAGAGCTGGCAGAGGTAAGGTGAGGATAAAACCCAGCATGAGCACAGACAGGTTTCTCAGGGCTTTATAGCACTTTCCAAGCCTCCAAGTGTTTCAGATGGCTTTGATATTGAGCTGAAATCCCTGGAATTTCCAGCGCTCAACCACAGGGGAATATTTATTGACGAGAGACAAAGGAGTAAAACCGGCTGGGCACAGAGGGGGAGCACCAATGAGAAGGACTTGGGGGTGCTGGGTGAGGAGAGGCTCCCCATGACCCTGCTTCAGTGAGCGCTTGAGCCCAGAGCCCCCCCCGTGTGCTGGGTGCACCCCCAGAGTGTGAGCAGCAGCTCAGGGAGGGGATCCTGCCCCTCTGCTGTGCTTGGGGAGACCTGAGAGCAGCTCCAGGGCCTAAAGAGGCTGCAGGGAACCTGGAGAGAAAGGGGCTTGGGACAAGGGCCTGTAGGGCCAGGCCAAGGGAATGGCTTGAACCTGCCCGAACAGGGGAGCCTGAGCTGAGCTCTGAGGCAGAAGCTGTTCCCTGGGAGGGTGCTGAGGCGCTGGCCCAGGGTGATGGCCCAGAGAAGCTGTGGCTGCCGCATCCCTGGCAGTGCTCAAGGCCAGGTTGGACCCAGGGGCTTGGAGCAAGCTGCTCCAGTGGAAGGGGTCCCTGCTTGTGGGAGCAGGGGTTGGAGCTGGAGGAGCTTTAAGGTCCTTTCCAGCACAAACCAATCCAGGATTCCCAGCATCCAAGTCTTAGAACTGGCCTGAAATAGAGCTGGATAAGACAAACAGCCTGACACTTGTTGGTCTCTTAACACCAAAGGCAATTACCTAAAAGGTCAATGAAGACTAACCAATGCGTACACTGATTTTAACTATCTCTGGCATGAATTTATCTGCTATCTTCCAAACACACAGTTGATAACAGAGGACTTCTGGTAAAGCTTCACATTCGGATCCCTGTTGTTTTTCAAAGCAGAATTGAGTTAGATCATTTGCCCTTGTTCTAGGCAGTGCTTTGATGTTTACAATGATTTAAGAATTAGCTTGGAAACTGTCACATGTGCCAAGCAAAGTGGCAGCAGGGACTGGGTGCACAAGAGCGATCTGAGCTCTATGGCACCGTCCAGATTCTATTTTGCTTCAAGAAATAAGGCTCAACACCATCAAAGCAGCGTGCCCTTAGGTCCAGCCATCAGCTGGAAGAGCTTGGAGTCGTCATCGAAGCAGCATTGGCTGATGTTGCACCAGGACCTCTGTTCTGCAGATCTGTAGAGCAGGCACCACTTATTTCAACTGAATTAGCAAGCAAGGTCTGGCCTGGTTAATTGGAATTATTTAGCCATAATGTTTTTGCACTTCTCGTCCTCTCCTCAGTATAATGGCTCCTAAATTGAATTCCTTATGCAGCAAAATCCAATATGCAGCAAAATTGTTGTTGCCAGAGAAAGAAAACTTTTTGGGTCTGGCTGGTGGCAGCAGCTCCCAGTGACCCCTTTTCTGTCCCCATCCTCTGCCCAGCATCAGCAGAAGTGAGTTCCCTTTGATCCGGGTCCATGGGGCAAGGACTACACCAGCATCACAGCGGCAGTGTGGCTGCAAGGAAGGCTCAGGACCAGAAGGCCCCCTTGGGCAGCTCCATCTTCCTTCCCATGCTGGAATTCCAGGGAAATCTGGGCATAACCAAGCCAAACATCCCTTGTCTGACCTTTTCCTGAGTGCAATTCATGAAGAATCATGGAGACACTGAAAACAACTGGAAGAAGCTGGTTTTGCACAGGCCAGCAGACCGGGAGAGCCAGGCACCATCCACCACCACGCGTTTATTGTTACCCACAGGGGAAACCTCCACACTTGGAGCAGATGCAGCCACACCAAACAGCACCTCCATGCAACACAGCGGGTCTGGGAAGCGCTTTCCCAGCTCACAGAGCTGCAAAGCCAGCAAGCAGGGATGGCACAGGGACAGTCACCTTCCAGGCCCCCAGAGACACGACCTGCAGAGAAGCGAGAGGCAGCCGCCCGCATGAAGCTAAAACTGTGCACAGAGGAGCCATTTAAAGCATCACACCCCAACAGAGGTCACTGTATCTGGGGTGCTGGCTTGTCTGTAACAGCAGATGCTGAGCTGCTGGGTCCCCTGCTATGGGAAAACTGGACTGGGAGGTCTCTGTGTCCTGGGAGGCTGCTTAGCGAGGAGATACACATCCACAGCAGCCAGAGCACCACCTCTACCAGCAGACGCACTGCTTGGAGACACAAGGATGAAGAGTCTGCAGGTCACTTGGTTCTCTTTTCCCTTCTCCCCCATAGGTTAATGACGTTTGCAACAGTCTTTTTGTAGAACCCCAGCCTGGTTTGGGTTAAAGGGACCTTAAAGCTCCTCCAGCTCCAACCCCTGCTCCCACGGGCAGGGACCCCTTCCACTGGAGCAGCTTGCTCCAAGCCCCTGTGTCCGACCTGGCCTTGAGCACTTCCTTGGGCACTTCTGCAGAAAGAATAACCCAAACCCATAAAACTGAAAACACTTATCTGCAAAATCTGCTTTCCAGGCTGGTTGCAAAGGGCAGTGTTACACCACAAGCTTCCTTTATCCAGCCCCTCAATGTCTTTGCAAGCTTGGCCCCACACGCCTCTATTCTCCTTGTCTTCTTAGGAGAGCAAGAGGGGTCTCCTCTCCCAGGCACACACAGGACTCAGCCCAGCAGCACCCTCATTAGTAGTTAAGGACTTGGGGTGAGGTTTTCAAATGCTCATGGGCAAGTCAGGAGCACAAAGGACCACACAGTCCATTGGAAACCATCGTTCCCATTTGACTGATGGGGAGCTGAGGCACAGAGATACCTCCCAGCTATGGAGAGGATACAGAGAGAGCAGGGTAAGAGCATCTGTGCCACTACTTAAGATGTACAAAGCCTTTAGATGGGAAGAGCAAGAGGCAAGGTGAGGGGTGAGCCAATAAACACAACCAAGCCTGGGGCAGAGCCGGACACGCTCATATCTCATAGCTGAGTGATTTAGCAACAACTGAGTTCAAGAAGATGATTTATACCCAAGTGAAACGCAGGGAGAGCTTCAGCAGAAAAAGCATCAGCACAAAGTTGCCTGAATCTGCTTTTATCTCCAATCTAAACCCAGCAGCTTGGCACTTCCCCCCCCCCCCCCCCCCCCCCGCGCGGGGCGCCCCGGG
>NDXB01000710.1:48547-91472 GCA_002631895.1 Agapornis roseicollis
ATTTGGTTGGGGGGGGGGGGGGGTTCTTGGGGTTTCTTTTCTTTTCCACGGGTTTGTGTTCTTTTGTGGGGTTTTTTAACGCCAGTCCCCAGTGTCCTGGTAAAAAATCACCCAGTTTCTTGGAACCTCATAGCGGGTGGCTTAAAAATGAATCCAAGGTGCCCAAGGGATGGGAACAGACGAGCTGGTGGCATCTGGGATGTCCTCGCCTGCTCGTCGCCGTGGCAGCGGCCGCGAGTCGAGGTCCTCTAGAATACATTTATCATTCACTTTGTGTTTATAAAAACAAGGAAAAACCTGAATTGCTGCGGAAGTTTAGTGTCTTGTACGATCCCCTTCGACCTTCCCTCTCTACAACACCTCCTGCAACGGGGCGAGGGGAATCCTTCCATGGAGACAGTAACAGGGCCCAGTGGCGCGGACGAGAACCGGTTCCTGATGGAGAAAGCCCAAGGGGAGCCCAGGCTCAGGGGAAGCATCTCTGGTTGGCTCAGGCAGAGCCAAGGACCAAAGGGGTTGTGAGGAGCATTGGGTTTCCTCTCACTGGAAGAGAAAGAAGCCGGCGGGTTTGGGAACAAGGAGGGTATTTGTTAGCAATGCCCTCTAGCTCCTAAGGAAAGGCCCCACCACGACGTCCTGTGAGATGTGGGAGAAATCCATGATTAGAACCAACCAACCAACCAACAAACCAACCAAACCAACAAAAGCCAACCAGCAGAGCCTGCCCCGGGGCTGTGCCAAGCACCCCCAACGCCAGCACCTCCCTCCCTCTGCTTAGTAACAAAGTCCCATCAAGTACTCAAAGTTTATTCCAAGTGAACTGGAGATGACTTGGCATGAGCGAGCCGTTCAATAACATTCCAAGGACGGGAGGCTCTCCCCTGGACAACATTCAGGAGCACACTAAGAGGAGGAGGCCAGGACAGCTTGCCTGGAGGAGAGAACCGCACCAGCCACCCCTCCACACTGTGAAACCCAGCAGCTTTGTAGGCCCAGGGAGGGGAGAACATCAGCACGGAGGTGGGGTTTGCTTTTACTTATTCCTCAAGTAACAGTCGGTGGCACAGCCCTAAGTGTCACGAGCTCTTGGCTTTCCTGGAGAGGGCTCTATTTTTGTGTGTTTTTTCATGGTTTTTTTTTTTTTCTCTTTCAATGGAAATTCAGACAGTTTGTGAATCTATGGGGATAAAAGGAGTCAGTCTCTGGGGAGCGGAGCCTCAAAAGGGGCCGGCTGCTGTGGCAGAGCTGGTGTCGGGGAGCCCGTTTTCCTGCGTGTCCTGGGACGAGGTGCTCGCCTGCCGCTGGGCCAGCGCTGAGCTCGAGTGTTTGCACTTGGGTGAACCACACTGACAGCTGAAGAATTTGCCTTTGATGTCCCAGAACCTGTCTCCATAGTCAAAGCTGCAAGAGAGAGACAGAGATGGGGTCACTGCAAAGCCCCAGCACACAGGAGCAAAAGGGAGCACTGGAACCAGAGGCCAGGGTTGGCAATCCTGAGAGCTTTGGGGTTTGGAATGCTTCAGGGGATGGAGTGTGCTTGTGGGATCCCTTGGGACTGAAGGGATGGAGTGATCCTGTGTTCAGTTCTGGGCTCCCCACTACAAGAGAGACATTGAGGTGCTGGAGCAGGGCCAGAGAAGGGCACTGGAGCTGGTGCAGGGCCTGGAGCCCAAGTGTGATGGGAACGGCTGAGGGACCTGGGGGGTTCAGATGGAGAAAAGAAGGCTCAGGGGGGACCTGATGGCTCCCTACAAGTGCCTGACAGGAGGATGGAGCCAGGAGGGGCTGGGCTCTGCTCCCAAGGAACAAGGGATGGGCCAAGAGGAACCGGCCTCAAGCTGCCCCAGGGCAGGTTTAGATGGAGCTGAGGGACAATTCCTTGCCCACAGGGTGCTCAGGCATTGGAAGAGGCTGCCCAGGGCAGGGCTGCAGGCACCGGCCCTGCAAGGGTTCACAGCCCGTGGAGACGAGGCCTCAGTGCCATGGGTTAGGGGTGGCCTTGGCAGGGCTGGGAATGGTTGGACTGGGTGAGCTTAAAGGGCTTCTCCACCGTGATTGAGTCTCTGAGTCTATGACCCTGCTCAGGAGCAGCACTGCTTTCAATCCACCACACTCCATTCTCCCTGCAGCAATAGTGGCAGCCTCAGGACAGCACTTACCCAATTTCTTCTCCAGCTTCTATGTGCCTTGTGCTGAAGAAGGCGATCCTGGGAAAGCGGAGGTCCTGGTGCGACATGAACACTCGCACGGGGATGAGGTTTGGCTCACAGAGGTGGTTGATAAAGCGGCTGATGTTGCCATAGAAACGGGCATCGATGCAGTAAACCTCTCCATCCTAGGGGAGAAATGTGTCAGTAGCCGTGAGGTGAGGCTGGGTTTAGTATCAGGGCGTTTTTTTACAAGGGCCTGTATGGACAGCCCAAGGGGAATGGCTTCAACCTGCCTGAACAGGGGAGACTGAGCTGAGCTCTGAGGCAGAAGCTGTTCCCTGGGAGGGTGCTGAGGCGCTGGCACAGGGTGATGGCCCAGAGAAGCTGTGGCTGCCCCATCCCTGGCAGTGCTCAAGGCCAGGTTGGACACAGGGGCTTGGAGCAAGCTGCTCCAGTGGAAGGGGTCCCTGCCCGGGGCAGGGGTTGGAGCTGGATGAGCTTTAACAGCCGTTCCAACCCGAACCATCCCATGACTCCATGGCTCTACAATTACTGCTACTTGTTAAAATAAAACAATTGACCAAATTCCACCACTCTGCAGAGCTTCCAGAAAAACAACCAGGGCAGGATGCCCACTGCGGGTTTAGAGGGACTAAACACACACTTTTAGATCCAAGAGTACCCTGAACCCCCAGTTTTCTGCACAGCCCTCTGCCCACACCAGCCTGATGCTCCTGTCACTGGTCCATCGGCTCTCTCCATCCTGCCCAGGCAAAGCACCAGCTTGGCACAGTGGGATTCATGTCTGGTACAGACAAACATCTTAGGGGTACAAGCTGCTGGATAGGGCAATAGCATTTGTTCTGTTCTCTAACTGAACATGAGAGCAAGGAAACACAAAGCTGGAGCCTCAAGAAAACACAGGTTTTTGCAGATAAAAGTGCAAGAGAGAACACAGAAATTCCCTTTCCAGAGAGCAGTAATATTTTGTTTTCCTTGTAAAGAAAAGAACCTCCCTCAGGGCTTTTTTATTCCAGCAGAGAATGACTGTGCAAGCCAGAGGCTTTAATTACAGGAGCTAATTTCAGCTGCAAAGAGGCCAAAAGCAAAAGACTCCATTAGCAGTGCTCAAGCTCCCTTTTGAGCAAGCACCTCACCACTGTTAATGGACAAGTGGTGCCAGACCATAGCACCCCACTGGGGCAGGAACCCAGGGAAGGTGTGCCAGCGGCTGGGGAGGCATCACCCCACATGGTCCTGTAACACACATATTGCTATTATCAGCCTTGAGTCTTCCTCTTTGCTTCACTGAAGGCTTCCTAAGAGCAAACCCAGAGGTTCTCCATCAAGGCAGGCAGGCAGGGGCTGACCTAAAGGCCAGCAAGGCGCAGGTGAGCTCGAAATGCACAAACCAGGCTGAAGTCCCTGGTGCTTTTCAACTCCATAATCACAGTTTGACCCTGCTGCTTTCAGACTGACTACAACACCCATCACTTGTCTTCTTTCAGTTGGTCAGTGTGCTGCTTTAAAGAGAAAAAAGGCAAAAAACCAAATAAAGCAAAGCTTCCTTTGGCATTAGCTGATGACAGAAACAAGACATCTTGGAAGCCACTGCGCTCCTCCTTGCCCCAAGCAAAGTCTGAAGCGATGGCTTTGATAAAAATCTTTAGATGGCACTTTTCAAAGCAGAGTTTCTGCTCTGAGACGCTCTCCACAGAGCAGCACACAGTAACTACAAGCAGAACAAGCTTCCAGCCCCTGCCAGGGTATCGGATGGATCCCTTTTGAGTGAACCAGGCTTGTTTTTTCAGTCTTCCAACTCATCTTTTTATGAAGAACTCACAAAGCTGTCAGTCAGGACTGCAAGGCTGCATATACACACTGAGTATCAAAAACTGAACAACTCAACTCAGAACACCTGAACAGGTTTGACAGAAGAGCATCTTGCATCAAAACTGGTGTGGGGAGCACACACCAGCATTGCTTTAACAAGCCCTTCGCCTTACCTCAGCCCTCTGTATTTTGTGGCTCTCCTCTTTGCTGTGTGTCAAGATGGAGACAAAGACTCTCTTTGCCCTTATGGAGAGGCAAGACCTTGGGTTTGTCTCATTAGCCACCTTCAGATACAGTACCTTGTTGTCAAGGTCGAAGAGGTAGGAGTCCTCTTCACGGACATCTGCCTCCGAGTCGGATATCAGCTCACCAACGTACCTGCAGACAAACAGGGAAGGCAGAGATAAGGCGCTCATGCAATCAGATGTTTGGGTTTAAAGTTCTCTTTCTGAGAAGAGGGAAAGAAAGAGATCCAGCCCAGCCACATGTGGCAACCCCCAGCCTTACAGTACAGGTCATCTCAGAGCCACCCAGGCAAACTGAGCTTTGCCATCTTACAGCAGCCAAAATCTTGCTCCAAAGTCCATCTTTTCAGGGCAACACTTTCAATATTAAAATTGGGAGTCTTACTTCCAATAAAACTCACTTTTCCTCCGAGGAATGTGTTTCCTTCTGCAGATCTCTTTGTTGGCCAAGATCAACACATTAATCCAATTCTCCTTCTGTTCAGACTCATGTCCTGGCTCTCCTGTACACTACTGCAGTGCTTGTGCTGTTTATATCCCAAAGCAAAACGGTTGTGTCTGTCTCTCCTGTATTTTCCAGGGTATTTTGACAGATTACATAGGCTACATACCTTATAAAGGTTTGGTTTTGAAGTCTTAGGTCTAACCTAACCTGGCAGGATCCCTGGAAGGATCCCAACTTCTTTCTCTATCCCTCTCAAACCAGAATAAATCAGAAGTGTGGTCCAGCAACAACCACCTTGTTGTGAAACCAGGTGCAAGGCAGATTACAACCAGGTCCTCTGAGCACCACAGTGCATGTGCTGCTTGGCCTGGCTTGCTGGGAAGAACTAAATACACCCACCACCTTCCACACCCCAGACAGACACTGGTTTTGCTGCAAACCCCCTTCTGCAGGAGTCCCCACTGCAATGGTGTTTCCACATCTGTCTCCCTGTCTCCATCGTAAGCAGTTTTGGACTGTCAAGGTTTGACATTTCCTGCCTTGACCTGCTTGCAATCAAAGCAAGAGACACAAGACAAGAGGTACAGAGCCAGAGGGAGGATACGAGAAAGCAGCAGCAGCACAGCAGTATCTAACTCTTCCTGCCCTGCACTACAATGCTAACTAATTATGAGCAAAGGATTCACAATACAAATAAATGTATATTGTGCAGCATCAACATTATTCCATGATCAGCATCCATTATCCCAGCATTCCTCTGCAGCTCCCAAGGCACTTCCAAGTGTTAGCCAACTGTATCCATTCCTTCTCTGGCTTGAGGCAGCATTTAACTGCAAGGGTGAGACAGAGGAGAGCCACGTAACATTAACCTGGAGAAGACCCATTCCATGACAAGGGATCATCTGGCTGCAGTTCCCAAACCTGAGGGGTCTGGTCAGAGCAGGAGGCTGGCGCTGTGTGTGATCCTCCTCTTTGCCTCACTACATCTTGTTATTCATAAAGCACTACTGGAAATCACAAGCTCAGTGGTGACCTAAAGCAATAGGAAGACGATGGCCAGAGAGGAATTGCTGTAGCATGGTACAGTAGCCAGCAGAAGCTGAGAAACAGCTGAATAATGCTGCATGGAGAGTGCTCTGCTCAGGGAAAGCTACTCCAGGTTTACAACTCAGTGAAACTGAAAACCACAATCAAAATAGAAACTGTTGGTCTGATGTTCCTTTAAAGGCTATTCCTGTAATTCATTTCCTTTCCAGGACTGCTTACAAATACAAACAGTTCCTTTATTTCCCAGATGGAAAGTTAGGGAGGGATGTCCATGAGGCACATGTTCCTATACAATAAAAGAGTAAGAGCTTCAGTCCCTTCCCTTAACAGCTCCCAAAATCAAGCCAACATCCTTCTCAGCAAGACATTCAGCATGGTGCTGGCAAGTAACTACACCTGAGCTTTATCCTGCTGCTCATCACTGCAAGACCAGAGCTCACTTCACGCAAAAAAATCAAGAGCAACAGGAAGGTACCAGCATAGGCTCCAGGGTTTTCCATGCAGTGTGGAAAATGGGACACTTGGGGCTCTCTCAGGCTGAAGGGGTGGCTAAAACACCTTGCTCAATGCAGATGGTATCTTATTAAAGCATCACTCTTTCATACAGAAATGAAACCACGTCATTATGCACAGAAAGCAACAGACTAAATCCTCACCAGCCTTTACACTTTCTGCACCCCACTAATTCACAGCCTCTTTGCTCTGGAGCCAGGCTGAGACAGCTGGGCTGGGGCAGCCTGGGGGAGAGAAGGCTCGCGAAGGGGAGATCTTAGAGCAGCTCCGGTGCCTAAAGGGGCTCCAGGGAACCTGGAGAGAGGCTTGGGACAAGGGCCTGTAGGGCCAGGCCAAGGGCAATGGCTTAAACCTGCCTGAACAGGGGAGACTGAGCTGAGCTCTGAGGCAGAAGCTGTTTCCTGTGAGGGTGCTGAGGCGCTGGCACAGGGTGATGGCCCAGAGAAGCTGTGGCTGCCCCATCCCTGGCAGTGCTCAAGGCCAGGTTGGACACAGAGGAGCTTTGAGGTCACTTCCAATACAAACCAGTTTGGAACAGCCCAGAAGCAGAAACAGAAAGGAAAATGACTGCTGGAGTGATTACAGAGGAAAGCTGAAAGGTTTTTAAAGCACAAACCAGGCTGAAATGCTCCTTGTGTGTAAAAAAGGCATTTACACACAGAAACAGGACCAGCAGAGCTTTGCAAAATGAAAGTGTTGTGACAACTATTCCAGATCTGCTCCCCATGCAGGCAAACGTGAAAAATCATGGAATAAAGTCATCCTTACTCCAATACAAATTATCACCCTTCCCAAGCAGAGGAAGAACAGCTGTATGAAGCCACCAGCTGCTCAGGGCTCTAATCCAGACTTTCAAGGCAAAATCCTCTTCCACAGGAGCTGATCCCAGGAGCTGCTGTGTGCAAGCAGCCCCCAGACACCTCTGGCACAGGCACTTCTTTGCCAGAGATGAGGGAAAAAAGAAAGCAAGTCTCAAGGTTGCCCACGAAGAACCACAGGAAAGCCACCAGTGCAGCTGGAGGAGGAGAGGAGGACTGCATGTTGGTGAGTTGAGTAAATACTGTGTGCGTGTGTGAGAGTGACTGAGATAAGGAGGAACGTGCATGGGCAAGACACAAATTAGCTCAGCTTTTTAGTATGCAGCTTATTTAGATAATGATGAAGATAGTGTCAGCAGCTCCTGGCAAGGGTGAAGGGAAGAGTTAAGCATGGTCATGGTATCTGCACCCCATCAGCAATGATGTGCTCCACAATGTGCCTGTCTGTGTCCATTACACTGTCAGGGCTGCACTGTTTCCCTGGGCTGCCAGTTCACCGCTGCCAGTACCTCTTGTATCTTTAGCATTCCAGTAGGATATGGTAAAGTCGGTGCCTTTCTTCTTTGGGAGCAGTTTACTTGCAGGCTCTAGCTCATCTCTGGATGCTGAAAACCAGGACACTGGGATCTCTTGTACTTGACAGAAAGCCCCACCTGAAGACAGACTTGGAACACTCCCCACAAACAGCAGTTTCAAGCTTTACCTCTGCACAAAACATGTTCTAATCTGGCGGCTCCAAACACGGAAGAAACACTTGGCCAATTCACTGCAGAACTGACTTAATTCTACAATGATCGTCCTCAATCCCCTGCCCCAATTCTATAAAACATCAATATCTACTTCTAGAAAACCCCAGCATCTATTTCCATGGAGGCCACGAGTTCAGCCTTCTTTGGAAGGTGTTAACTCACTGGAGCACTGCAATGAAGAAAACACTTCCCAGAACATCTATAAAGCACAAATAGCACTTTAAAGCCTGAAACCTGCGGGGCAGATTTTTTTCCCTTGACATACATCTGAAACAGTTTTGCTCTTAAATACTTCAGCGAATCAGAGCTGACACATGCTTAACACCAAGTGCTTTACTGTTTTGTTGAATAAGACCAAAGCCAGAGCTGTGACACTGGAAAACCTCTTGAGAAGTCAGTATTGAAACAAAAAGATCCCTTAGAAAGAAGTTGTTCCCAACTGCCTTGGCCTGAAATGTCCCCTTAGCCACAGTGAATACATGAGTTGAGCACATGTGCAGAACAACCCAAATGCATTCTCCCCTCAGCACTTGTGTTTCAGAGGGGAAAGAGCTCAGCACAGATCCCATCAAGTCAGTGAGATAGCTCCATACTATGAGGAAAAGGACAAACAGAGCAGGAATGGAGTCAGGAAACTCCATTCAAATTGGCTGACAGCCCCATGCCAGTTTGACAGGTGTGAAAGCCTCTCCTTAAAGAGCAGCAAACCACCTCAGGAAGCAATGGGCTTGTGGGAGCTACTGAAAGCTGAGGAACTTACTCGCACACAAAGGTTCCCAGAGGAATGTCCTGCGTCGTCCGCACACCCCAGCCCATCTTTTGTGTCCGATAAAGCTGCAATCGAGTCCTGGAAAGAGAAAAAGAAGCCGCCTTTAGAACAGCACTGCACAGAAAGGGGATGAACTTTCATAGAGGGATAAGCGAAAAAGGCAGCAACCTTCGGTAGCAACCTTCCATGACCACAAACTCAAAAGCTGATTTTGATACTCAACTCCCTTCTCACACTGGCACCACTGGGAGAACGCTCCACTCCCACCACTGCTCTGAGCACATGGGCAGATAATTCTTCACCATGAGTGAGACGAGACACTGGTAGCCCAGAGGAGCTGTGGCTGCCCCATCCCTGGCAGTGCTCAAGGCCAGGTTGGACACAGGGGCTTGGAGCAAGCTGCTCCAGTGGAAGGGGTCCCTGCCCATGGCAGGGGTTGGAGCTGGAGGAGCTTTAAGGTCCCTTTAACACAAACCAGGCTGGGATTCTATGACGGAAACTGCCTGGGGACAAGGGATGGGTGCCCATCACCCTTTCTCCCTGCAAAGCTGCACCCCTCAGGACTGGGGAGGAGGATGCGGGAGTGGATGCTCCATGTGGTTACACCACTGCTGATTGACGTATAAGATACCAGACTCTCACCACCAGCACTTCTTTTTCCTTACACTCACTCAGGAGAAGGCCAGGAAGGTGGAATGGGACTTAAGGCAGTATAGCTCTGCAGGGAGCGTCCTGCAGGGGGAAGAAGTAGGGAGCTTATGGTGAATTAATAACGCCTTAAGTTAAGTGCTCTGATCCCTTTGCCCTCTGTAGAGGCCAGTGCATTTAACAGCTCCATCATATCCAGCTCCCTGGCTGAAAGACAAGGAAGAAATGCTGCAACTTGAAACTTCTTGGTGTAATTGCTGCTCTGTGGAATTTTACTGATGGGAGTTCATAGGCAGAGAAACAATCCTGTAAGTCACTGTGCCTCCTGCTCTGCCAGAACTTGAGTTTGTGCAGGATGAACAGTCTCCAGGGCTAGGGAAGGGTCATGCTGTCCCGAGGGAACCAAAACCCACTCTCAGCATCGCTGTTATCGGAATAAAGAGAAATCCAATGTTCACCTTAGCTTCACCCTGGTGCTTTTCTCAGGACTCCCTCCTGGCACCACCATCAGCTCAAACCAGGGGCTGTGCATTTTCTTGTATTTGCTCCCAGCTCCTGAAGCCTTCACCATGGCAAAACATGAATTCATGAGAATGATCACTCTCAGAGTGGTTATAACACTAGTTCAGGCTTGAGGAAGCTCCCCTGTGTTTTGCATCATCCATCCCAGCACAGCACCGAGCTCAGGTTTAGGCTCTGCTGTTGGGGATGACACAGGCAGCAGTGGGACCAGGGCTCTGATCCCAACTTCCCAGCTAAGCCGGGTGACCCTGCCAGATGGAAATGTGTGTGCTGCTGAGCGGAGTTAACCTGGAGCAAATCTGCTCAAGGAAGCACTGAAATGGGGTGGGAACACCCATGCGTCACGCTGCGGCCCAAATGCAGGAGGTTTCCTCCCCAGGGATCTCAAGCACAGCTCTGCCAAGCACCCGACCGCAGGCTTCCCAATACAGCCACTCTCCCAGGCTCACGGTTGGGTTTCCAACACATCCTGGCTTTCAGAAAACACTTTGGCAAGGCAAAAATACGACAACAACAGCTCTAGGTGTACAGCTCCTCAAACAACACCCACAGAGACACCGGAGCTCTGGAACTCAGCAGGGAAAGCCAGAAGAGATAAAGCTCTGTGGAAACACAGCCAGCTTCTTCCTTACTTGTTTTTAAAAGTGCAGAATGTCATTCAAACTACAAGGCTTGCAAATAAAAGTGTTGTCAGCACTACAAAAACTTTGCAAAAGTCTTCTTCCCAGTGGGATTTCTTTGGATTTGGTGCAGTGGCAAACTTTGCCATAGCAGAGGTCCAAAACACAACACTGACACTTTTAGCTTGGCACCAAAACAATAGCAGATGATCTGCAGCACTGAGGCCAACGGGTTAGTCAGGTATCCATCATGGGGAGTCAGGCCAATAGCTGGGACTTTGAGCAGCCAAATCTGGGCCTGCTGGCCTATATAATATAGAATCATAGAATAACAAGACTGTTTTGGGTTGGAAGGGACCTTAAAGCTCCTCCAGCTCCAAACCCTGCCACGGGCAGGGACCCCTTCCACTGGAGCAGCTTGCTCCAAGCCCCTGTGTCCAACCTGGCCTTGAGCACTGCCAGGGATGGGGCAGCCACAGCTTCTCTGGGCCATCACCCTGTGCCAGCGCCTCAGCACCCTCACAGGGAAGAATGTCTAATCTAAATCTCCCCTCTTACAGTTTAAAGGCATTAAATAGAGACTGCTAATTTACAAGTTCACCTAAATGAAGGCTTTGCAGTTTCTGCTGCTGTTATTTTCTTCACACATCTCCACCTGAGAAGATACATCTCGGCTGCTCAAGCAAAGCCACAAGAACACCACGTTTTCAACATGACAGCAACAAGGGCATGGTGTAAATACTAACCAAGCTCAACAACCTGCTGCTGCTCAATTCCCACCAACAGCACACAGGAACCCACATGCATCCATCCCACCACTGTATGGTGGCACCTCCCCAGCTTCTGCCTCACCTCAGGAAGTCCTGGGGTTTTTGTGGGTTTATGGGTGAGGGGAGACCAGAGAGCCAGAAAGCTCACAGGTTTGGTGTTGGTCTTGCCAAGATAAGCTGCATTTGGATCCTCCTTCTCACCTGAGCCCATTCTGCACCACCCGGTTCCTACAGGTTCTCCAGCACGAGCACGCGTGATTGCACTCAAAGATGAGCGGCGGCTCAGCCATGTTGAATTCCGGCAGGAGTCGGCCATCCTGAAGAGGAGAGGCATTCCAGACTGCGTTAGTTGTTCAGTCCTGCCACCCTTCCAAACCAGGGGCAGGCTGAAGGCAGAAATCCCCCCCCCCCAGTGTCAAAGCAGGCCAGGGAACCCCAAAGTGGAGGATGCCCCAACCTCCCTCAAACCAGCATCAGACCTCAGCTTCTGCAGTGGCTCTGCTCTACCCCAACCATGGTACCACCAGCATCTGGAGCTCATCATCACTATCACCAACAGCTGCCAAACAGTAAGGGACCATCTAGATTTCTGCTGCCTGGCATCATCCTATGCACCACAGAAAATATCTTACAGAGCTGTGCAAAAACCCAGTGTGCATCATTATTATCATGCAGTGCTAGAGGGGAGAAGCAGATGCTTTGTCTGCCTCCGGAATAAAGCCTAAACTTCCAGAATACAAGGCCAGTAAACCCAAGTTCTTTGAACGACATTATCTTCCCAAATAACACTCCCAAAAAAGCTACAATTCAATTATTAACCAACCCAAGATAGGATTAAGGAAGCGATAGATGCAGTTCATCGTATTTAACAAATTTGGCTTTTAAGGTTTGAAGGATGCAATCACCTATTAACATGTACATAAAATAACTACAGAGCAAAGAAAGATGCCAACAGCCCCCCTGGGAAAATCTTGCAGAGATTCACGGAAGTTCTGATCTTAGCAGAACCTGTCCAAACATTAACCTCAACCCCCCTGGAGCATTGAAGCACGGTTCCCCAAACCAAACCAGGCTTCTGGCAATGCTGCAGTTCAAACATCCCTACTTTGCCGTCAGCCAGAAGGATCACAATGATAATAGATAAAAGCAAGCAAAAAACCTCTCCACTACCCTGCCCTTGTTTACATACGACAGCTTTGTCTGTGCTGCTCTGAACTGGAAGCTGATTTCACGCATGGATTATTCAATGCTTTCTAGCACATGGGTGTAATTAATGGTTCAGTTGGCATGTGAGTAACACAAATAAATAACACTAGAAAAGCTTTCCTGCTTATGTGCTTTGCTGTTATCACACACACCTCAAAGCTGAGATGACAACTTCAGGCATTTTAAAACAAAGAGAGGGGAGCTGTGCAAGGAACTGGCTTAAAGGTACCCCGAACCCTGCAGAGCTCAGCTCACAAACAGTGACCTGACCCAGTAGCAGGTTCTGTGTCCTCACCTTATCATACCAGCAGCGCATACTGAGTTGGCCACACATGCAGTTACTGGAGGAGCAGTCATCTATACATACGCAATACTGGAAGAGAAGAGAAGGGGTTAACTCCCCACCACACACACAACTGAAAGAGCAACTTCTGTGACTGGATCAGAGAGGAAACCACAAGTCTTCTTGCTGCAACTCCTTAGTCAGAAAGACGAGTCTCATCAATTGAGCAGTGGTTTTACTCCATTATCTATGTGTGCACTTTCTGTGTGCTCTCACATTGAGCCACCTTCCTTTGTCATGAGAGGATGTCCTCCTGTGTTACTAACCTTCCTACATGCCCTATGAGCTGTGCTCCGCACTTGGGTGGAATCATTGAGGACAAGGACTCGTCCAAGGAAGGATAAGAGCTGGGAGATGATGCAACATGACATCTCGGTCCTGCTTGTTACTTGCTTCTTCCCACATGTGTGCTCCAACTGGCTCCAGCACTCCCCAAGCCAATGCTACCCCACCACCAGCAGCTGCCCAACAGGGTTTGGGCATGGGACGTTCACTTCAGCTGAGGGCTGTGCCCAGAGAGGGCTTCCCTTACCCTACACTTCCCCACCTCTGTTCTCACAACCCAGCCCTTTCAGGACTTCCAGTGTCACACTGAAGACCTTGGCCTGGATGCTGCTATCAGCAGGAAGACAGCACGAGGAAAGTCTCCCACCACTTTATTAACTTTCCAGATAGAGAACAGAAGAAAAGGATAAATGGGAGCCACATCAGCCAGCACCAGATACTGCACACAGCAGATCACAGGTATTAGCTTAAGTGCTGGAAAAGGAATAAAGCAGAATCCCATCTCCTAGAGAAAGAGCTGGAGTTTAGGACTACAGCCTTAGCTGGAATTTGATGGCCATATTAGGAGGAGCCATTCCCATTTGAATGCAAACCTCATTCTGAGGTGCAGCACACCAGGACAGGATACCTGCGTGGCTATGCAAGGTGCCTCACCTGTAAATGGGTGATGTTTCTATCAATGTCCATCGGGGAGGTGACACAGTTCTGTGAAACGTATTTGTAGTTGCTAGGACAAGGCTCACTGTCCACAGAGTTGACACAGGGAATGGGGATCCGCTCATAACCCCGGGCAATGTCTCTGTCAGGGGAAGAAAGAGAACTGTCAGAGAGGAAAAGCTCCCCTGAAAAAGGGCCCATTCAACTGCCATCCTGGGATCAGAATGCCTCTGATCACTGAGCCCTCAAAGCCTAAAGCAGCTCAGACTAGCAGAGAGTTCATTTTTTTCCACCCCGCCTTATGGATTGTTCTTTGTGCTTGTGAGTATTTCCATTTGCAGGATGAATTTACAATCAGCATGTGCTCAGCTCTTGCTAAGCTCAAACTGACCTTCACACTAGGCTAAGCATGCACTTGTAGTCCTTTCTGAAACCAGGCCCTCAGCCTCCCCCATGGGGCTCTATTTCATGACCCCCAGGCAAAGCCAGATGTATTCTCACCTGCTCACAACCTTCTCTATCTGGACAGGCTTCTCAGCAGATGATTCTTTGAGAGTCTTGTTCATCTGTAGGGCCACCCAGACCTGAGAGTTAAGGCTGGAGCACTGGAGTGGGGTCTCACCCTCCTTATTCTTTAAAGTGACATCCGAGCCACGGGAAAGAAAGAGACTGCAAAAGAGCAAGACAGGGTAAGCATCTCCTGAGAGAAACTGCAAGGGGAAAACAAGCTGAGTCACATCCTCCAGGAGCCCTTAAGGGGCAAGGAAGAATCTGTAGTAGTGAATAATCACCTGAGTTCTCCTTATTAAGCATGGTTCAATGAATCCTTCTGTGTGAAGGCACTGGCAGAAGCCACAGACTTGAGCTCTAGGCACTCATGAGAGCTCTGGGCAAACCTTGCCTTGCTTCAGGCATGACAGGTACTCTGCTGGTACCAGCCTAACTTCACACAGGCTTGAAACTCTCTCTGCCAGGAAAAGATGGGGTGGAAATGAAAAGGTCCCATAGGAAACTGGTGCTGGACTTGGCCCTTGTTTATACTCACCAGTTTTTGGTGAGTACCCAGGATGACTTTATTCGTATCAGTGATGGAGCAAAGGGAAAGCCCTGTTACCATATTATGCCATGCTAGTTATGGGGAGAAAAAAAGCAAGTTTTAATCAAGGATGCCTGAGGCCTTTCTGTTGGGAAGCCCAAGCTGAGCACAGCCCCTCAAACCTCTGCCCAAAACTCCAGCACCACTCCTTGTTTCTTGCTCTACTTTCCATCAGCTCTAGCAGCAGCTTGTATTTCAGACCCATTGCTCCTAGGAGCAGGGTAATGGAGAAACAAGCCCTCCATCCCAATCCTGGTTTGTGCTTAGACACCAAAGGCATTTCAAAGGATCTTCTGAACTTGCCAGCCACTAACCAGGCAGAAAGAAGTGACCAGGGGAAGGGAGAGGAGCAGCAGGGCTGGAGCTGTACTTACACTACACACTCATAGCGATTCTCTCTGGCTGCAATATGCAGGGGCGAGTCGCCGTGAATATTCACTGCATGTAAATCACACTTAGCAGCCAGCAGGATCTCTGCTATGTCAACACAGCCAGAAAAAGCAGCCCAGTGCAAACAGATATTTTCCTCCTGGGGGGAAAGAGAACAGAGCAGAGGCTGTTTAGTGCATTAAACCCCTATTGCTTTGGGATCCATCATCCCTAGCTCTACATCTGCAGCATGCAACATGTGGCTTGCAGTCTCTTTCCTTCTGGGTGGGACTGCCAGTATGTGCAGGGAAATCTCTGCACAGACAAGCAGGGAGTTCTCACTCCAGCTGCCTCCAAGTACCAAGGATGAGAAGGCTGCACACAACGTGGTCCATTGCTTACCTTAGACAAGCAGGCAAATCATCTGTCTCTAAGCTATGAACCAGTCCCAATCTATCCATGAGAGAGGTGGCAGGCATGAACCATCATGCTGGAAAAGGCTAGAAGCCGAGCTTCCCCAGCCCAGCCAAGAGGAAAGTAGTCAGCATGCCTCCAGTGCTACACAACTAAAAAGAGCACAGCACAAGCTACAGGGACTATGAAGGTGCTAGAAAGAGAACCATGAGCCACAGGGAGAACAATCAATCTAACTTCAGGCAGCTCTTAAATACTGAATGTACTCATCTCTCACTAGCAGCACTGGAAATAGCTGAACACTCATCTTTTTGATGGAGGTATTTTAAGCAATGATACTCTGTTTGCAGTTCCAGTGCAATTTGCAGCACACTTCGAACCCTTCCCCATGACAAGCTCTGAAGGCATCGATTAAAACAGTGCAGTGATAGTAATGATCAACTCTCCTCTATTTCTTTTTAAGCAAAAACAAAGCAAATCTTGGAGTTATTGCAACTTAGATCCTTCCTTAAATGGAAGCTATTGACATGCACCAGGGAGCAGAGAGGCCTTTCCTATATAGCTTCTGCCTCCCAGTGTTGCAACATCTAGGTAAAGAAAACCCTAATCACATCACATACAGAAAAAATTCACTCTGTCGATTGCACACCACATGATGCTACACCTGGACTTGCTACTCTGCCTTGCACCAGCTACTGCTCAAGGTACTGCTCACAACAGGATCACAATCAAAAGCATTTCTCCTGGAGCTTGATGGTTATCAATACCTGAAGGGGCCGACAAGAAATCTGGAGAGGGGCTTTAGACAAGGGATTGTAATGACAGCACAAAGGGGAATGGCTGTGAGCTGGTGGCAGGTGGATTGAGCTGAGCTCTTAGGCAGAAGCTGTTCCCTGTGAGGGTGCTGAGGCGCTGGCACAGGGTGATGGCCCAGAGAAGCTGTGGCTGCCCCATCCCTGGCAGTGCTCAAGGCCAGGTTGGACACAGGGGCTTGGAGCAAGCTGCTCCAGTGGAAGGGGTCCCTGCCCGTGGCAGGGGTTGGAGCTGGAGGAGCTTTAAGGTCCCTTCCAACCCAAACCAGGCTGGGATTCTGTGATAGTGGCTGATTTCTGAAATGGATTCCAGGAAGGACCTTACGTTGTCACGGATGTTGATGTCTGACCCCTTTGCAAGCAGCAGCTTCACCAGCTCAATATGCTTGTACTCAGTGGCCCAGATCATGGGTGTCCAGCCTCCGTCATCCTGAGGAGGGAAAGGGAAAGGGTAAGACATGCAGGATGGGCAAAAGGTCTTCTGCTGGCTTCACAATCCCCTTGGTAGCCACAGCAGGGTACACCTTGCCTGGGAGCCACAGACCCCTTCCCTTCCCTATGTTTGTCTCATCACTCTTCTTCAGTCAATGCTGCAGCAGGAAGAGGTTCCTCAGGGTCCTGCATAGCCCAGCACCATTTGAACCAACATGCCTCAGCAGGCTGGAGTTCATTTGTAGCTCAACACACTGGCAATGGATCTCCAGGTCATGCAAACACTGCCCAAAAGGCACAAGGAACATCCATCTTGGGTAAGAGCTATTGCAAAGCTCCCTGAGAAGCCATGGAGTGCTGGGGTTCCCCAGAACCTGGAACCCTGATGCAGCGCTGCCTCACCTCACAGCAATGGATAAACTCTGCGATGGCAAGGGCCAGGCTGAACCCATCCCACACCATTTCCATGATCCCACCATTCCCCTGCTAGGGAAGAGCACAGTGACTCCCTTGAACAACAGGCTCCGCCAGCAAACTCAGAGTCAAGGAGAAACTGCAAATCAAGGCATGTGCAAGCATCACTTGGAGGAACTTCTCTTAGCTTCAGTATCCTCCTATGAGGAAATAGGCAGGACATAGTTGAGCACTGAGGCAGCCTCTCCAGTTCTGCTGGAGTTCTACTTGGTGTTCAGCAGAGTTGTGTTCTCCCTGCTTATCACCAATAGTGCCTCCAATCACTTCCACTCTGCCACTGGGGAGGGACTCTTCATTAGGGACTGCAGTGACAGGACAAGGGGTAATGGGTTCAAACTGAGACAGGAGAGGTTTAGATTGGATATAAGGAAGAAATTCTTTCCTGTGAGGGTGGTGAGGCACTGGAATGGGTTGCCCAGGGAGGTTGTGAGTGCTCCATCCCTGGCAGTGTTCAAGGCCAGATTGGATGAAGCATTGGGTGCCATGGTTTAGTGTAAGGTGTCCCTGCTTATGGCAGGGGGGTTGGAACTGGATGATCTTAAGGTCCTTTCCAACCCAAACTATTGTATGATTCTGTAAGTTTCCATAGGGCAGTGGAGGGGATTCACCTTCTCTGATGGACAGGGATGCCTATGGCACTGTCACCACAGAATGTTCTTCAGGTGCCTCCCAGGACTGTCCTTGAGAAACACTGCTGAGACTGGGTCCCTGACCTGAGAAACGCAGCTCCTGCCCCTCGCAGAAAGAACTCACCTGGCAGTTGACGTCCATCTTCCCATTGGAGAGGAGGTACTGAACCACGTCGTAGTGCCCCTTCTTGGCAGCCAAGTGCAGACACGTGGAGCCCTCTGCATCCTGGACACAACCACAGAACAAGCACTCAGAGGACATCTCTTCCCAGCGTTTCCCATGACTGTACATCCCCAGTGATCCTCAGGAACACCAGAGAAGTTCTCAGATAGAACAGAGGACTCCAAAAACCCCCAGCTGCTGTGAAGGAGGCAAGGGAGCAGGAGCCAACGCCAGCACTGAGCAGAGGGAGCCTTACACAAAGCCCAGAGGTGCAATTGATGCAGAGAAGGAAGCTGAGAGTGCAAAGGTTATGAGAAGAGAGGTCTTTTTGAAGCCTAGGGAAGGTACCAGCCCCAATCCTGGCAGACTGATGCTCCCCTTCCCCAGCAAACCCCTCCAACTCTTCTCCATGTGCTGGGGAGCCAACGGAGGCAGAAATCCCTTACAGAGGAGGTGTTTTCACTTTGCATCAGAAAAGGAGCCTTGTCTCAACCTGAAATGTTCCATTCATTTTGCTGGATTTTATTAGCACAAGGCCTTATCCCAGCACCCAGCAGCAGGGCAAAGGAGTGTCCTGCTCCTGAGAGACCATGTCCCCAGTGTGCCCACAGCTGTCTGCTGAGATAGGAGATGAAAAACAGCCACAGGTTGAAAGGAAAAATGCCTTTGGGAGCTGAGAACACCGGGTCTGGAGGAGATGGACAGGCTGTGAGTCACAACGGAGACACTCCCACACTAACACCAAAGACTGCGGTGGCTGGAGCCTGATTTTGATCAGGCCTTTATATCCCAAGAGCTTAGCACAGAGCAAGGCCCAGAGGCCAGGAAATGAGGAGGGGAAATGAAAGACTGAAAAGCAAAATGACTGCTTCCAACCCAGCCCCTGGAAGAAACATGGGAGATGAGAGCTTGCAGATGGAACTGATAGGGGAGTGTGGCACAGGGCTAGGAATCAACCCCCGGGTAAGGACAGGACATCTCAGGTCAGGAATTACAGTGGGGGCTTCTTGGGGTGAAGAAGTTCCTACACCCTTACAAGTACCACACCTGAACAATACCACAGCTTCCCCCTTAGGCTAGCGTGACCCAAGGGCAGCTTCTCAACCCTATGCAGAGCAGACGCAAATTAATGTAATTTTTACCTAAATGTCTTATTTAAATTAGATATTAGGAAAATAATTCTGCCCTGTGAGGGTGCTGAGGCGCTGGCACAGGGTGATGGCCCAGAGAAGCTGTGGCTGCCCCATCCCTGGCAGTGCTCAAGGCCAGGTTGGACACAGGGGCTTGGAGCAAGCTGCTCCAGTGGAAGGGGTCCCTGCCCGTGGGAGCAGGGGTTGGAGCTGGAGGAGCTTTAAGGTCCCTTCCAACACAAACCAGGCTGGGGTTGTAAGATTCTCATATCAAGTTTCTTGCAGGTTTTGTGGGGGCTTTTGCACCCCATCCACACCTTCACCTGGGGTCTGAGAAACCCCCCCAGCACCCCTCAGCTCCCTGTGCTACACACACACCGCAGCAGCTCATGTCTGGATTTCTCATTGCAATGGCTGGAGCTGATTTTAAGCTGCAGTGTTGCTGCTTTCAAACAGATGACTAATTTGGTGTGAGAAAGTAATTAACATAATAAACTAGTCTAGACTTCAGACGTGATCTCAGGCTTCTCATTTGCTGTTGCAAGCTCTCCTTTGCCTTCAGAAGAAAAAACTCTTCACTTCCTCAGGAATAAATCAGGCAAGAGGTACCTGGGTTGCTCCAAGATGTTTGCGACAATGGTTAACATGAACCCACACATGCCTGTCCTATATTTTCCCCCTTCTCAGCTCAGAACCAGGCTCTCATGGATCTGTTTAAGGCTTGGGGTGGACAGCATCTTGTGCAGCCCTCCTTGTCCTACCAGCTCCCTCATGAAAAGAGCATCCCTGCCCAGCTGTACCCCCAGCAATAGCAGAAGATCGTGCCAACAGCAGCAGGTTGCAACAAGTTCACATGGGGAGGGCTCCTGAGCTTCAAATAGCATCTGATGTAGGGAACTAATACACGATCTGTGTATTTTCCAAGACTGCAACGTAGCCAGAGCATGCTACAGGCAAACAGACAGCTGTGTTTTATTGTACTGCTTTAAATTAAAGGGTAGAGTTTGAAGATGGGGTACAATTTTGCCACTGCAGCGTGACTGCAGGAAACCACATGGCAGTCCTTTGGAAAGCAAAGCTTCCTCTGTCCTTTCTGCTGGCTTGGCAAGCACCTAATTACCCGCCCATTTTAAAATGTCACCCCAAAAGTCTCATTATCAGAGTCTATAAAGAAAACTCCAAAGTCACTGCAATGGATTTCAGTAGCCCCAGATAAACTCAAACACCTCCCACATTCAGTGCCACAGAATTCATGCAGCCAGTGGCAGCTCTTGCCCCAGAGTGTTCACAGCCAGGATACTGCACCACTCCAGTGGTACTACCAACAACCATGTCCTTGCCAAGCCTTCATGCCCAAGACAAGCAAGTTCACCTCCCCTCTGCCTATGCACTTCCACCCAAGACCTATCAAGAAAGAAATGGTGGACAAAGGCTTCTTCAGGAGAAAAAGATACGGAAACAACTGCTACCTTAGGATCTACAAGTGCTCCAGCCTTGATAAGGTATTTCACAGTTTCCAGATGGTTGTTTTCTGCTGCTTCCATCAGTGGGGTCCGCTGGTCTTCAGAGCAGGAGTCGATATTAGCACCAGCCTGTTAGGAGGCCAAGGCAATACAAGGACAGTTACAATCACTGCTGGTGAGCAGAGGAAGCATGTGCAAGAAGTGATTTAGGAACAAGTGTTTTAACTGAAATTTTGCCATATTGAGCAGGGGAGAAGACGAGAAAAAAGCAATAAACCCAAGAAAGAAGACAGTGCAGTTCCACCTGGTTTGGGAAGCAGCACACAATGCCTGCCCTCCCCCCTGCCTTCTACAGCCAGTAACCAGAGCACAGGAAAGCCAACAGCTGGTATTAAATAGCTCTTGTTATTAATGGATTTTGTACTGCTACTTTCTAGATATCATTTGGGAAAAATGAGCCTCCTCCTTTCTCCAGCAGCTTTGATTTCCCTGGTCTGTAATTTCTATGGACACAATGAACAAAGCAGCCAGCTCTTCACAATGTCACAAGCAGTGGGAACAACTTGCTGATTGCAACAGAGGTAGAAGCTGTAAAAATACTCCTGGAGATGGTCTAGTTATTCCTGTGCAAGTCAACGGCAATGTTCCTGCAGAGGTCTCTGAGCACAGGTCAGTCCAGTTCTCAGTTGAGCATGGAGTGCCTTGAACCAGTATCTTCTTCTTTTCCAAAGCACTCCTGTGTTGTGTGTCCTGCCTGCTTGAACTCTTTAGCTTAGCTCAGGAACCCACCCAACACCTAAAACCAGATCTCTGAGATAGTCCAACTGCTGGCAGGTCACACATGCAGGTACACGTGTAAAGCACACAGACCTGCTTACAGCAGCGACACGCTGACTCAGGCTCACCCTTTCCAGGTGCCTCCCACTGAACGCGTTTGTTTTGATCACTTTAAAATAGCAAGAGCTACTTAAACCAGACCTGAGAAGAGGCATTTCAAGTTTAACAAGCTGGGGACATGCCCAGCCAAATCCTGTTCTACTGCAGTAGTCAGAGACATGAGGGAAGAGACAAGATGATGAAGGCTTTTGGAAACAAACCAACTCTACTGATACTTAATTCAAGTTGTTTCTAGTAGCTCAAACATTTTACTCCTTTTACTCATACAAGTCACTGTGTTGTCTTCACGTGCAGTAACCTGAGTGAGAGCAGCAGGGTAGGCCCATAGCTGCATCTTCAAACACACTTGGTAAACCTCTGACTCCAGATGCTGAAATGCAACAATCCAGCAGGCTTGTTCTCAAAGCCATGGCATTGCTGCTTTCTCAAGAGCCCTTTAAGGTTTCCCAGTCACACAGGGTAAACAGAGCATCCTTCCAGTCACTCCAGGTAATAAATGGCAGTACAAAAAGGAAAAACTCTAACTTTTTAAACCCTTCTTTTTCCTTCATACCATTTTGGAGTGGATTCAACAAAAGCACCCTATGTCTTTGACCATTAGAATCCAAATCTCAGACAAGCAGCTAAACTTGCATCTGCCCTTCTCTCCTTTCCACACGCAGGACCTTTACCCTGTAGAGGAAAATCCCCCTGGATTTCCTCATGTTTTGATGGCAGGGAAGACAGATGCTGGCTGCCAGGCTCCAGAGCCTACCTGCCTTTGTCACAAGGAGCCTCTTGGCAGCAGCTTGCAGATGCCCTGCAGCCTGCCTGCAGTCCGCCTGTGCTGGCACATCTGGCAGTGCACCACTGCTGGGTGTGATGGGCACGTAGGCTCCTACACACACCACAGTGCCCAACACTGAAGCTTCACATGCTTTTGCCATGTGGGCAGGAGACCAGAAACCACAGAAAATGGCTTGTATAGCAGAACAAGTGGAGACAGACCTGAATCAGCATATGGCAGATGTCCACATGGCCAGACTCGGCGGCAGCATGAAGAGGGGTTCTCTTATTCTGATGCTCCATTTTAAAGTTGGGGTCAATGCCGTCCACTGGAAAACACAGCAGGGATGTGTTCAACCACCATTCAGAGATGAGAGAAAAGGGCAACAGAAGAACCAGGTCTCAATTAAATGCTCTTAAAGGACAGGTTCCTGGCCCATCCTCAGCCCTTCTCATGTCTCACTACACATTCATGCCAGAAAGCCCTCATGGCACCCATGGACATTCAATATGCAGCAGCCCTCAAACCAAGATCTGATTCAGAAGTTTAAGACCTTTAAGTCACCACTATTTCTATACAGACCTTCTCCTTCTACACCGGGCATTTCCCCATCCCTGGCAGTGTTCAAGGCCAAGTTGGACACAGGAGCAAGCTGCTCTAGTGGAAGGTGTCCCTGCTCGTGGCAGAGGGTTGGAACTGGATGACCTTTAAGGTCCCTTCCAACCCAAACCACTCTGGGATTCTATGATTCAGATTCACAATTCACCATTTCTCAGTGCAACAGAACCAACAAACACTATACAAAGATAAAAAGGGAAACAAAAGAAACCTGCTTTGTTTAAAGCAAGAGAAGTTGGAAACACCAAAGAGTCAGAACTACCTGGCCTTTGTGTCTAATCACTAGTAAATACAATTAATAGCAGTGATCCTTGTTGCATCCTTGCAAACACAGGGCTACAGAGTGGATGGAGCTTCTCCAGCTACCAGAAGCCGGGGATGTGACCAGAGACTCACAGCTGTGCAAAGACTGACAGATCATGATAACAGCCAGACAAAGATGTCTGGGCATGACAACATGTTGCATATGATGAGGCTGTAGTTAAATATCAATGAGTAATACTTTTGTGCTATTGAAGACATGAACAATGAAGCTAACACTTGCTAGATGGAAAAAAAAAAGAAGAATCTGATAAATGAAAAGAACAGAAAGCATCCAAAAATGTACTGCAAGGTACTGGAGTGGAAAGGAAATGATCCCAAGGAAACACTGTGTCCTTCAAAAGGGAGATTCCTCAGGAATATTTGTTGGTAAAAACAAGCTCAGCAGCTGAAAGTCATCTGGTGACAGACAACTATGTACCCCCTAAACAAGCCCTTTGTATTGAAGGGCTCTTCCTTTCTGCTCTCTTGCTGATGGGCCTCAACCTATGCTGACTCCCATCTTTTTACCTCCCTACTGGATGCAAGTACCTAACCATCTCATTGCACAGAGCGAAAAAGTTCTATCAGACTGGAAACATTACATGTAGGTGTTTTGAGGACAGAAAGAGCTTCTCTGGATAAAACTGTGCCCAAATGCAGAAACAAGCTGGGAGCAGGTCCACATTTCACAGAAAGATGAAGCCATTTCCAATGACACATCACTTGCAGAAATGGCTTTCTCCTCCAACTCACTCACAAGGGGCAGTGGGGAAGATGACGTGCTGCCATGCTGGGAAGTGGACTCTGGCAGCTGCCTGGCAGGAGCTGGGAGTACTGCCAGACACACAATGTCCTGAGAAGGAGCCACCTACCCAACATAAGCAGGACTTTTTGCAGCTCTCCTTGCCTCGCAGAGAAATACAACTGCTTTGGATGGAACCGTAACTTCTTGGGCCTGCAGGAGTGGGAAAAAGAGGCACAATTAATACCCACTGAAGAATATTTTTGGCATTTCACCCCATCCCACTGCTAGCCTATGTGCATGACAAAGTCTGTTCCTATGGTACAGCTCCGGAGCACTAGCAAAACACAAGAACAAGGCTCCAGAAGGAGATCTTAAAATCCAGTTCCAATTGCAGCCAGTCTTGTTCTAATGAAACCTGTTACCTATGAGTGCTGTTCATCAACAAATTCTGGGTATTACAACTGTAAATGGGAATTCCTCGTAATTATAGCTATGGCTGGAGGGCAGTGAAAAACTAAATCCTCCAGCAAATCACTGAGAGCTGTAACTGTTCTGAATCAGTCATTTGTGAGGGGTGACAAATGACTGAAGTGAACAAGAGAAGGTCTGAGTGGGACCAACATCCACAGAAGTTGAATCTCAGTCTTCTCTAGGTTAAGCAGCTTTGCTGGGAATTGGAGAGACACAATGGTCTGTTTCTTACTTTTCCGAGTCCAGGGCAATCAGGGCACTTTCCAGAGTTTCTTTAACTGGTCCCTGGGTCAGGCTGGTAGAAGGCTTTGGGAAAACTGAAGACCCAGCTATGTCAAACCCCTCAGCAGCTGAACTTTCTGGCTTGTCTTCCTCTGACAACCGCGTCCCAGTGCCACTGAAGAGACAAAATAAGAAACAGCCAAAGCACAACCATTAAAAAATACCCAACAGAATGGATCTCATGCCAAAGGAGGGAAGGAAATGGATTTTAAGTAAGTGTAAGTGAAATTGAAACACAAATCAATGTATTTTACAGCCTTCTCGGTATGAACTTGCCCCAGGAAGTTGGACTGCCCTATGACTACATTTTGATGTATTCTGTGCTACAGGAAACCAAGGAATGGGTGGAAACAAGGAACATAAAGGCCACCAGAATGGATCAGGTAGAAGTCAGAGCACTGTTCAATGCAGAGATGGCTGGTTTTTAACTACAGTTTTATCCTCTCTTTATACTTGTGCCAATTTGTGCAGGGCAGGAGTTACAGCTAGGTGTTGCCTCAATTTCCCTGTCACTTAGCAGGTCTGGCAACATAAACTTACTCCACTCTTATTCCATTCCTAACAGTAAGAGGAAGGGATGGTTTTAACTCCTGAACCCCTCCTATCTTCATAGCTCACCCTGCAGCCACTGCACCCTTCTCCAACACAACAAGCAACACAAAACACACTTGCAGATTCCTGCAGCTGAGTTTGGCTTGTCAGAGAAGGAGCAGAAAGCGCTTTGCTCCATCAGGAGCATCCAAATGCAAAGCATGGTCTGGCACAAGATCTGAGATCACCGTGTGCTCCCAAGCTCACCTCCCTGTCGTGGTGTCAGCCCTTCCCTCCACAGCTGCTGGTTTCTGTTGCTCGTAGGTCAGGGACACCGTTGAGGTTGTGTCTGCTTTTGATATTGTCACCTCCTTTGCCTTGGAGGCCTCTTCCCCGCAGTGTGGGCAGTAGCTCATGTCGTTGACCTGGGAGGCACAGCTCTTATGGAAACGGTGGGAGATGCTGCTCTCCGGCTGACACTCCATGAAAGTGCCCTAAAAGAACCACAGAGAAGAAATTCACACCTTGGTCACTTCGTGCCTTACCCCTTCCACATGCTTCATCCACAGATCTCTTTAATACTTCATTCATCACCACTCTTGTCCCTGGCGCTTCCAATACAGTAAGCAAGCACTGCCACTTCTTTAGAAGAGAATAAAACCAAGTTAATGGGGAAAAAACTTGGTTAAGGACTGCAAAGCAAGTTCTTTAACTGTGCTTGGGAAACAGAAGCAAGATGTTCCGATTTCCAGCTCTTTCATCTAACGCTTAAGTTCTCGCTTATGCTCCCAGAAGTGCCAGTGTACTGTAAGGACGCCCCAAAACTGGAAGAGAAAACTTCAGACCTGTGTGCTACGCCAGCATTAACACTACCTGACCAAGCTGTGCACCAACCATTCCAGGACCTCTATGAGTACAAGTAAACCAGCTCTTAACCCCAGTGTAACCTCAAGTATGTGACTTCTCTGCCTGGCCTCTGTCTGCTGTTTCACCCCAACAACGTGGCTGACTTGCCCTAAGATTATTTTCCCTTTCCAGCAAAGTGTTTCAAACCGAACTGAAGGACCCCAGAACTCAGAGCCCCGTGATATCCGTGCTACCTGAAGCCCTGCTGTGCTCTGTGCTCTTAGTGATGGACAGCACAGACAAACCCCCCCAGGTTTACCTGTGAGCTATGGGAACTACATGAACCATGGCTTGTCGCTGAGATGTACAAGTGTATAAGAAAAGACTAGTTAAATCACACTCCTCCCCTGAATTCATGGCCCTCCCAAGCAATCTAATTAACTCTGTATCAACTCTGTGAAATGCCTTGAAGGGTTTTGTGGATGTTAGCCTTTAAATGATCATTGACTCAGCATGGAACCCCAGGATGGCTCCATTTACACAGCAATGTTTGAGCCTACTGTAGCATCTTTCATTGATTCATCTTCAAGAACACTGGCATCAGACAATTAATCCTCCTCACACCCGTGAGGCTCTCAATTGGTGTTTTTCAGCTTTACCGACAGGGAAACTAGGATGCTGACAAAGTACTGGACCATTAAAAGCCTCAGTGGCAGAGGTGGAAGAAGCAGATCTCAAACTCTGCCTTGTTCCTGTGTCATCACTCAGGTTCCCATCTAAACCATCATAGGCAGGTGGGGGGACACTGATGTGTGCACACAGGTTCATTTACAAACCAAGCTCATACAATTTCCGATGCAATTGATCTGTACACAGAAAAAAAATCCCAAACAATCCTTGTTCCAAAGAAATTCCTACAGCAAAACTTCCACTGTGTGAATTCCCAGTGAAAACCCTTCAGTAACACTCCTTGGGGTCTCCAGGAAGATAAAGGTGACAATTGCAGCTACACATTCCTGTTTGAAAACACCACCTGATGTGCTGTGGAACAAGGTGGAGCTGATGCCAGGAAGTCAGTAAACCCCATTAGGTACCACTTCCACCTTCAGCTCTTCCAGCTACTGCGACAGGTACCCCCTTCCCTAGATTGAGAGCACGGACTTACTGCAGTGCAAAAGTATCCACAGCCAGGGCAACACTGGTGTTTCACCATCCTCCCTCTATGGTCCTCACACAGCACCAAAAGCTGGACTTTGTTAGACGGGCGCATCAGTTCATACTTAACCACACTGTTTGTGCATCGGCCCAGCTGGAACAGGAGAAATTAAAGGAAATGAAATTACTGGAGACCAAAACACTCTCTGTGCTTGTGCGGAGGAAGATCCTGCACACTGCCTTGGTGAGCCCTGGCTTGTTCACAGCAATTCAGACGTGTGCCAGATAGCATTAGCAGTGCAGCAGGAAGCTGGGAAAGCTGCTCTCACGGGAAGAAATGCATCATTTACTAACTAACATGCATGTGGACCCTGAGTCGTTTGTTCCTTGCAAGAAAAAAAGGGCTTTAACTGGAAATAGGCAGCAGCCAAGCAGCAGCAGAAGGGGCAGTCCCAGGGGCCTGACTCACCCAGCACAGCTTTTGGCACGCTGGGTGTTGGTGACCACGAGAACAAGACCATATGCACTAAATCTTATCACTGCTCAAAAGTTAAGTCACAGGAAGATAAAGAGTAAAGTAACTGCCCTTCATTGCCAGTGGAATTATCATCTGTGCTGGTTCCAGCACTGGCCCCTGCCGACATCACAGGGGTGAACAGTGAGAGCTCCGGGTGTTTTCTGAAGGGTTTCACCAGTGTACAGCTCTGGGCTTAAAAAGCTGCCTTCTGTTCACTACCCTGTTCTGTTAAAGACAGTGGGCTACATAACTGGGGTTCACTCTTCCCAACCAGTGTTACTCAGAAGCATCAGCTCTTCCTCCCGCTGTCCCCAGTCACACAACCACAACCTCTGCACATCCCAGTTGCCACCTGCACACCACAACGCTGTCTGGGTTCTCCAAGTTCCCCCTGGTAACAGCCTTGGCTTCCCCAAGTAAAGCAAAGGACAGTTACAGAAATACAAACGTGAAAGGCTGCTACAAGAACATGTCCCTGCTGAAACCAGTGCACTGTGTGCTGCCCCTGTGAGCAGAGGAGCCCATGGGGAACACCGTGCCTGCTCATCACCAACAGCCTGCCCGAGCTGAGGTTTCATTTGCTGTTTTTTCTCAGCAAAACCAGACTTCCTCTCCGGTTTTTGTTTTAAACTCCATTTCTCCTGCACAATCAACACCCTGCTGAAAGAGAGGATGGATTTTACCTTTGGCTCATCCTTCACTCCTCACATCTTTGATCCAACTTAACCCAAATTCCACTGCAAAGCCTACCTGTGGTTTGGACACCTTGGCTACACTCCTCACTGAGACACCCAGAGCCCAGGGGCTGCAAGGCTGGCCAGAGAGGATCATGCTTTGATTTCTACTTAGGAGTTAAGGAAATGGGATTAACACGTGCAAAGCTGCATGTCCCAGTGAGGAAGCCCCTGCATCAGCGGTGTCACACTGCATTACTTGTTGGAAACTCTAACAAAGTACAAAATGATCAATTGCCATTTTCCGATCAGAGAGTGCAGCAGGGTGCTCAGCACTGCTTCTAACATTCTCCAAGGACACGACAGGCTGCAGAACCCACTATTCACATGGATAATGTAACATCTATGAGTCACTTATCCCACTATGAAAAAGAATCTACCATAAAGCATGGCATTTGCTATTCCTGTCTGAATTAACCAGGGTCAGAACTGTCAAACCACTACACAGAGGAGAAGAAACTCTTTCATATACCTTTAATTTTACATTTAGAAGCCCTGGGGTCCCCCTCTCCTGAGTCTCCAGAGCATTCTCTCTTTAATGAATCTATTTTGCCATGCTTTGGAAATTCCTTTCTCTATAGATATCACCAAGTACTAACAGAAGCAGATCTGGGCTGCCACTCCTTTATTATTCCTTGATTATTCCTTTCTCCCTCCATCCAGCCTCCTCCTGGGATCCTACAGGAAAACTAGGGATATTCTCACTCCTTATTCTACTACCAGCAAGTACCAGGGCACTGCAGTGTGACTGCAGCTCAGCTGAAGCTTAAAAGAAACCCAAGTGCCACCCAGTAAAAGGAGGATCTACCAAGACTGCTCCTGTCCTGCAGCCTCACTTTCCAGACTCTGGGAAGGGGTCACTTCTGCCGCTTACTTCCACACTTCTGGTACCAGCAGGCATCAAACGGCATCTGGACCAAAAGGCATCGAGTGTGATCATTTCAGCCAGCCAGACCTGGAGGCTGCACAGGGCTGCCTGCACAGGTAGCTTTGTAACAGAAGCCTCTTGGGGGAGGAGGAGGAGGAGGAGGAAAGAGGAAGACTGGGGCAGAACGAGCTCGTGGGGAGCTGCAGGTCTGCATCAGCTCCTTGGTAGTCAAGGGAAACCAGCTCTGAGCTTCCTCTCACTGGGTTTTCTCTCTGCGATCATGCTGATGTATTTTAGCCCACTTGGCCTGAAGTGTGGCTGTTCCATCAACCTGATGCAGCTGCACAGACCAGGACAAGCAGCAGGCATCCACCCAGAGCCTCTTCTACTGCAGATCACACCATCTCCTTCCTTTGAGGCCTTCAACACAGCCATGCAACACATGCAGAGTGCTGGAGCCCTCAGCTTAGCAAGCAGGGTGGTCCTGCTGTTGCCACACACCAGTGGGTTCTCAGCCTAGCAGGCTCAGAGCCCCTGTGTGACCCAACACAATCTTCCTGGCACAGCTTTATACTCTTCAGGTCTTTGTCCTGAGCAGCAAAGTCTGTGAGAATCTAGAAGACAGGTTCCTACCTCATTGTCCACGCTTTCCGTGGCCATGCACTGGTTGTTGGCTAGCGTGGTGATCTCTCTGCTTTTGGGGGTTTCCATTCGACAGCTACAGAGGGGAACTTCTTGGAGTCCATCTACTTCCATTGCTTCAGGACCATTGGAAAGACCTAGAACACAGAAGACCAATAAATCAACTCCAAAACTCACTTCTAGGAGAAAGGATACATCCACCGAGCCCACCCATGTCCTGTGGCACGTTAGCACTCCACATCCTGAAACACTCTCAAGGCATTATCCAAATCCTGTAAACCAGATCCATTCTTACACCAGCTGGAGCTGGCAAAAGCATCCTGTTCTTCCCTCCAGATGACTGTGCTGACATCATGAGTAGTAAGTTACAAACAGTTTACTCAGAGAAAGGAAAAACAAGGATGAAGTGCAGATTCTTATCACTCTTCCCACCTGCCCCACAACACTGTGCTCTGGCACAGGAAAATTAGCTGGAAACAAGGCAGAGATGGAAATCTAAGTGGTTAGTGGAGTGATAAATAGAGAAGATCAGGAAAGCACAAACTTCTATTTGCAGAGGCTTATTTCACAGATGGGAAAATAACATTCCTGGGATGAGTTGGTCTCAGCCAACCAAAATTGATTTCTTTTGGACAGGGAACAAACCAGGGAAAAGAAAGCAGGAAGATGCTCCAATGTTCTTGCCTTCTCCTCATCTCTAGCTCTCAGATTCTGGACATTTCTAAAGCTATTTAAAGGTGGGCAATGGTTTTTGAGTGGGCTCACCACCAGGTGTGGGGGCACAGAGTGAATGTCCTTAAAGTTCCTCTGGCTTCAACTCAATCTCTAGCCTAGCAACAAAAGGGTTGCTCCTAGGCCTACTCTCCTATTCTGATCCTGCACAGTCATACCATCTCTTTGCAGTATTTTCACTACAAAAACAAACCCTCATGTATTTATTTGCCTCTGGACTGGGTCACCCTGATGTGTCCCAAGCTTTCCCTGTCACAGCCCTATGATGGGATCAAGTCCCAGGGAAAAGGAAGCTGCTATTTCTTAAGCTTTTGAAAGGATTTATTTTGCTGCAAAGTGTCAAAGATTGACTTAATTCCAGAGGGAGATTCCTCTTCGGCTGCCCTGGCAATGCCAGCATTCCCCCCTCAGCATCCCCGCCAGCCAAGAACAAGCCCCTTTCATCCCATAAGGAGTTTCCTTCAGCCAACAACATGCAAGCTCAAGCCTAGGGAAGGGATGGGATATTTCAAGCTCTACAAGCAGAGGAAGTCCTTGCAGTTTTCATGTAAAATCCTGTCAAGATCTTAAAGGTTTAAGAGCTTTTTCTAGGACCACAAATCACAAAGCTCATCCCTCGCCTTCCAAGCTGTCACCTTCATAATCTTCCTGACATGCAGAGGCTCTGGTGAAAGCATCCCTCATCCTCGCTGACCCTCCCGTGGTGGTGAACACTCCCACCTGCTCTTTGATGTGCCTCTATCAAAAGAGCCAGACAACCTCTGAAAGTGAAAGAGCGATGGGAAGGGGGGGTTGCAGACTGAGGGATCCAGGTCAGCCAGGAGGAGCTGGATCCGCAGCGTTCAGCACTGGGAACAGCTGCTGGGAACCAGCACTCAGGAACCCATCTTCTTCCTAGTGCTGAGCAAGACTCCCCAGGGGGCAGTGGCAGTGATGTGGGGAGATGCCGTATCAGCATTCTTCAAGGAATGAAGTTGTTGAGCAGGAAAGGAGGGCTGGGACAGCACCCTGGAGCCCTTCATGGGCATCTTCCAAGCTCCACCCAAGCCTGGCTCCCCATCCTTGTCTCCATCCCCATCCCTGCTTTCATCTGTCTCCATTCCCATGTCTATTTTTGTCTCCATCAACATCGCCGTCACTGTCTCTATCCCCACCCCGTCTCCATCCCCATATCCCTGCCTCCATCCCAGTCCCCATCCCCAATCCTATCCCTCTCTCCATCCCCACTCCCATTCCCATTCTGGCTCTGCAGCCGCCAGGGGGCAGCCGGGCCCTGGTGCGCCCGGTGGAACAAAGCCCCGGGCCCTATCCTGGGGGTCCCGGTTCCTCGGGGCTGGGGGGGGGGGGCTCGGTCCGGGGGGTTCCCCCTCACCCCCTGCCGGGGAGGAGAGGATTCCCTTCACCCGGAGATCCAGGGAATCCAGGGACACCTCCATGTACTCCATGCTGTTCTCCTGGCCAGGGCCCTCTCTGCCTCCCAAGGATGATTTATAGGCTTCGGCACCTTGATGGAAAAACGCACGTATTTACACTGCTAAAACCAAGGATTAACAGTAAAACACCCAACTGGCTGCCAGCATGTGCGAGTGTGAGAGCCATGGTTAAGCCAGTAGGCTGTATGCAGGCTCCTCGGAGAGGCCAAGAGTACAGATGCACATGGAATTATGGAAATGCAACATCTGGGCACGATCAACCTCTTAATTCCTCCTGTCTGATCAGACAGAATTCCCACTTCCACTTAGGCAGGTAACAACAAAAGAAGAATCAATGAGATAAGTTGTGCCTCTTGAAAGGCACATCTGCCTGCTGCTGTACTGCTTCAGCTGCAGCTTAAATGGCACAAGAAGGGATGAAACTAGGGCTGATGCATCCTCCTGCCTGCGCCTGCTACCAAGGGCTCTGGGTACCTGACAACCAGGCAGAGCCAACCGGCTCGTCACGGATGTCACCAAGAGGATGAGCCAGGCAACATCCAGCTTAATGGGAGGGGAAAACCAGAGAAGCCAAGTTCTGGCTCTAAGTGAACAAAGCTGCTGCTGGGAAGAGATTGTGTGGGGATCCCTCAGAGCCTTCATGGGAATTGTCAAACTCTTCGCATCCCCTTGGCTTTGCTTTCCCTCCTGGTTTGCTTCTCCCACTCTGGCTTGGCCAAGAGGCTCACATAAGCCTAGAAGACTGGTTGCCACCTTCATTGAAGGGGCAGCCATCCAGTCTGCATCTGGTATGAAGAATTAGCTATTTGCTGTGAAAGGGATCAATGGCCTCTACTTTGTCTTGAGAAAAGGGCTGTTTTGGGAGGAAGAGGAGCGAGGCAGATGACAGCCAAACCCCAGGCACAGCCCAGAGACTGAACCATGGTCCTTTAGCTACTTCTGGTTACTTTGGAAGTAGCCACAAATCTGCTGACAAAAACGGCCTGACTGCAAAGATTTAGCAAGCACAGAATAAACCCTTTGATGGCGATGGATGTGTGAAACCTTCATAATGAAGCTGAAAGCACAGCTTCACTTCAGAGACTACCCACTTATTTTTACCCATGTCATTACCTTTCCTGATGAAGTATCCCTTAAAGCCTGCACTCCTCCCCAACCCATAGCTCTCTGAAGACAAAGGCCACTGAAACCTCCTTCTGAGCACTGGGTAACTTGGGTCAAACAAGGATGAGCACCTGAACAGGACCCACACCCTGAGATGGGCCAGAGAGGCAGCTCACTACAAATGCTGTGGTGCAAACATAATCTGCACATTCCATTCAGCTGGACAAACACCCATAGAAAGCAACTGCTGGGTGGCTCTTCTTTTCCCTTCTGCATCTAACCACGCTCCCTGAGCTCATGGGACATGAGTCCACATGGACATGAGTCCACAAGGTCTTTACTTTAGATACTCTCAGGTTAAAGGAAACTCGTGAATACAAAGATATTCCCCCAGCATGCCACAGATAAAGCCACCTTATGTGTTCTGCTCTCAGGGAGATGCAAGCTCACGCATGGGTTTGTCATACAGCCCAAAAGGAATCATAGAATCATAAAATTATTTAGGCTGGAAAGGACCTTAAGATCAACTACTTCTAACTGCCCTCCCATGGGCAGGGATGCTTTGACTTAAACCAAGTTACCCAAGGTTCTGTCCAACCCAGCCTTGAACACTGCCAGGGATGGAGCATTTCCCACTTGGGCAACCTGTTCCAGTGCCTCACCACCCTGCAGAGCGAGCTCTGCAGCCAGCCATTGCCCCATGGGCCTCAGGCCCTTATCCCTCATGTGGAAGGCTGATTTCTGTGCAATTCAGGACCAAAACACCACGAGTTACCTAGCACGCTGGCTTGTTTCTTTCTATTCCTCCGTCTCCTCTTGCGGGTGGGTTTCAGCCATGGACTCTCCGTCTTTCCTTTCCTCTTCAGCAGCTTCTTCTTGACGCTGGACTCGGAGCTCTGAATAACCAGAGAGGCCACGTGCATGTAAGGCATGTTGGCAGCAGCGTCCCAGCAGCCCTTCGCGCCCATGCGGAAGAGCCTTCCCGCAGCTTGTGTTGTGTGCAAAGGCCTGAAGGGCTGGGGGTTTGCAATCAAGTGGTGCTGAGATGTCTTTACAGCGCCGAAAAGGAAACACAAGCACACGTGTGGGTGCATTTCCTGTCATTTCAAGAATGCTTCACTTTCTCTTCCATGTAGGTTCTTACACCACACTCATCGCAGTAGTAGCCGAGCACCTCGGCGCAGCAAGGCAAGTAACAGGCACACGCACACTTCTAGCTTCTCCCCAGAAAAATGGTGGGGTTTTCCAACTCAAATATTCACACTGCTCCACAGTCGTGCTAGGAAATGCCAACAGAAACCCACCCTGCACCTGAAGAGCCACCTTACAGGGTTGGGATGGACCCAATGGAATCAGATGCTACAGCAGCAGATCAGCCCCTTCCTTGAGCAAGGAACAGGGCAGCACACAGTAGTCCTGCAGCACATCTTCAGATATATTTATGTATCTAAACAGGTTTTTGGTTTAAAAAAGAAATACAGTTGTCTGGGATGGGTTTTCAAAGTCACCATTAGAACAGGTAACCAGGCACCCAACCCTGTAAGGCAGCGTTCAACACATCACCATAAAACCCACATTCCGAATGAACCCATCAGTTCCTGATGCTTACCAATCTCCCACCAAAGCCTATGAAAAACCTCCTGCTACCATTAAGAGTGGCTGGATCAGGCCCTACCTGCATGGGAAGCTGATGTTGCACCATGTCCTGTTATCACAGGGAGTGATACCGTGATGCTGAGCCCTGCTCTCCGGGGCAGCTCTTCACCGTATCTACACTGCCCCCAATAACTGTCCCCAAGTGAGGGCCCAGTTGTGCCCCGCCACGTGGCTTACACCCATTGCGTCACTCTGCTTGTGGGGGAGAGGTTTGCATTTGGGCCAGTCCCTGTCTGGGGAACCAAATGATTCACCAGAGATGTGAGCAGAGCAAAAAGCACCGTCTGGGATGTGGAGATCTGACTTGGGAGCTAGGACCTGACTGCAAGCTCAAGCCTTGCTTTGAGCCAACGCTACAGACTGGCTTCAGCTACCCAAAGAGAGGGTCAGGCTACGCGGCTCCTGCTGCTCAGTCCTCTCTGGCTTCTGTAGTGTCAGAGCACAGGGCACAGACCCTACAGAGCTCTGATTCACTTGGTAGAGTTGTTCCTGCCTTCAGCAAAAACATCAAGAAAATGAAGCCAAGAATTTTTTCAAGGTGACTGAAGAGTTGGGGTGCCTTAAATGCTGGCTCCTCAACTTGAGGTGCTGTGGAAAGGAGCACATTTGAAGTAAAGGGGAGGGTGGGAGACAGATGCAATCAAAGAGCAACAACTGAGGTTTAAAAGTAAAGACCAGATTCTGTATTTATCTGCTAAATACAAAGCACAAATCACCAACAGCTCGTGAAAGTCTTGCCCTGGTACGAGACAGAGAACCTCACAGGGAGAGAGTCTGTCTCTGTGTGCTCTGTGTGTCTCCCCAGTAAGATCTGCTCATCTGGTACCCACAGGTGGCATGTCAGATGGGTGTGAATTTAAACTCTGGGCTGGGCCAATGGGTTTGTGAACAATCCCACCTGAGCTCCACGCAGGTTGTTGAGAAACCACTGCTGGCTCCCGCCTCATGCCAAGTCTGTATCTGAAGACCTGAAGCACTCTCAAACATTCCTAACATTCAATGACCGAAAGCACTGAACTCCTTGTTGAAAACACCATAAAACAGCCCAATAATCAGCATGAGGAAGCAATGAACTTTATCACAGATCAGGGTTAAGCACCTTGTGGAAAACATTACTGTGTGGGGGTGGTTTCAGAGTGAGTTTTGTCAGACATGAAACCCCACAGCTTTGTGCTCTCACTCCTTTTGGCAGCAGAACGAAGGGGAAATTAACAACAGGACACAATTAGTAGCCAGGCTTACCAAGTCAGACTCATCTCCATCTTCCTCCTCTTCCAGAGACTCTACAGACTCTTGTTCCTCCTCAGAATCGCCATCGTCAATCTGCAACCACCATTTGTCCAAGAAAAGAAAGAGTCAGGTCAGGGCTCTCAGAGCCAGGTTGGACGGGGCTTGGAGCAAGCTGCTCCAGTGGAGGGTGTCCCTGCCCATGGTAGGGGTTGGAGCTGGAGGAGCTTTAAGGTCCCTTCCAACCCAAACCATCTGAGCATTCTATGATCTGCAATGCTGGGCCTCCCACCCTGCACAGCATCCCCCCCCACCATGCTGCAGCACCCAGTCCCAGCCTGCATGTGAACTAACAGAACTTTTTTGCCAGGATGAGAACTCCAAGGCTGTTAATGCATGTCATGATACATCCAGAAGGATGGTACAGGGGAAGACAAAATTCAAGTCCAGAAGAAAGTTTTCCAACCAAATCTTAAGTTCCTTAATTATCCAAACCCAGCCTCACATCTACACTGTCTATCATGATTTGGGAGAAAATGAACTAAATCTATTTTAGTGCTTTAGCAGCCTGTTACAAGCAAAATTAGGAACACAGACTGGTTTGTGTTGGAAAGGACCTCAAAGCTCCTCCAGCTCCAACCCCTGCTCCCACGGGCAGGGACCCCTTCCACTGGAGCAGCTTGCTCCAAGCCCCTGTGTCCAACCTGGCCTTGAGCACTGCCAGCGATGGGGCAGCCACAGCTTCTCTGGGCCATCACCCTGGGCCAGCGCCTCAGCACCCTCACAGGGAACAGCTTCTGCCTCAGAGCTCAGCTCAGTCTCCCCTCGGGCAGGTTCAAGCCATTCCCCTTGGCCTGGCCCTACAGGCCCTTGTCCAAAGTCCCTCTCCAGCTTTCTTGGCCTCTTTAGGCACTGGAAGGGAACATGTCTCTTACTGGTTCAGTGAATTCCGTAACTAAATATGGTGGGGGTTCTGCACCTATAGTGGACCACAGACTTATGCAGCAAAGCTGAAACTGGTGGTAGGTGGGGAGATTCTCAAAGGTGCAAGAGAGAGCAGGAAACGGTCCTCCAAAGGCCTGGCTACCACTGTTGTGCTTTCTGTCTTCTTGCTGGCTGAAAAAACCTAGAGTTGCCTCAACTCCTGCCATTCCCATCCCACCTGCAGTGTCCTACCCACTCCTGCAAGTCCTGCACAGGGCATGTGAATACCTTTCTGGCATTGTCTGCATCACATACGCTGTCTTTAGAGGTCCTGTTATCATCTGCAGGAAACACAGCTGCCTGTTCTGCTCCATGATCATCGTCCTCTTCCAACTCATCAGAGTCTTCCTCTTCAGAGTCTACATCTAGGCTTTCCCCATTCACATGAGGGCTGGCATCACCCAGGTCCTTTTCACTCTGAAAGTTGTCCAAGCACATGAGCCACAAAGACAACATCAATTCAGAGGACAGAGCAGCCAAATCCATCCTAGACCTCGTCTGTGCTAGGAGCCTTCAAGCTACCAGGGGAAAGCTGGCTCTGTGTCCCTCCAGAGCTCTTCTAAGCTGCCAGCAAAGCCAGCTAGAAAGCCTGCCATGTGTCACCTAACCCTGTGGATCCAGGAGCCAAGGAACCATGAAGAGTCAGTCCAGACTCATGTGGTTGTAACAAGACACTGAGCGGAGGAGAGCTGCTAGGCAGGAGCCTTCAGACAGACCCCTGCAGTCCAATGCAAACATGGAAGGGCAGCTCTACCAAGGACGCAAGAAGGTTTCTAGGGAATGGAGAGGAATTTTCACTCCGCTCCATGAAAGCCTAGCACTGCTCTTCCTGAATTCAAAGACCTAAACCTCAGGGCATGGGTTGCCGCAAAAGCAGGATCTGACCAGGAGTGAGTCCCTGTCTAAACCTTTTTAAGCAACCAGTTGTTCTGATGTATAGCCTCAAGCAGTAACAGCAGACAGTTATGGGCAGGATGCTGTTGCCAGAGAGAAGATGCAGATTCAGAATGGAAGATGCTGACCACAACAAGCCAGCAGAACCCTGAGCCTACATAGGGGTTGGTGTGCTGGGACAAGGGATGTGTACGGTGACAACAAACCATGCCCAGTGGGCTCAGCACTCCCCTTACCTTGACACCTGCAGAGGAATGAGTTATGCTCTTAAACATCTCAATCATTGTTCTCTGTTTTAACACTTTGGTCTTTTTCTTGGGAACCAGGCTATAGGTTCCCATTCTCCGTTTTTTCTTCCGAGATACTGCAGCAGCTGGAAAAGAGAAGCAAAAGAAGCCCAAAGTTTGCTCAGGAATGAGAAGAAGATAGGATAGAGAGTAGAGAATGTACTGGGGGCAAGAGGTTTCCCACTCCAACTGACTTACTTACAAGTCAACCAAAAGATGACACACTCATACGTACAAACACACAAAGAGCTTCCAGCCAGTGCTGCAAAGCCACCCAAATTCTGAGTGTCCTCTCCACACTCCTCCTGGCCCCTGCATCACCATACACAACATCAAATCCTTAACTTAGCCTGAGTTCGGGAATACTGTTGATGCTGTAGGAGGCTGAATAGAATCTAACTTGCTCAAATAGATACTGCAAGACTAATAATACCAACTTACAATGAAAGCAATCGCCTAGTAAGTGAGGAACACACAGGGCACAGGTATCTTAAATAAAGAGCCATTTAGCCTCCTTTCACACCTGCTATGGAAGTTTGTTTGATTCCTTTCACTCCTTTGATTGGGTCTTAATTTGTTAAGCCTCCCTCCTGGCCTTCTAATCAAATCAGTCATCACACCTCACTGCCTGGTGCTGCCTTTGGGGAATACACATCAGAAGGATGCTTAGTGCAGGCTCTTTTAAGAACAGCATACAGCAGGGAACAGCCAGCTTCAGCACCAAGGTTATTGTGTGCAGCTGTACAGCCTGCTCCTTGAGAGCATTTCTTCATCTTCCACTATGATGGAATTCCACCAAAAATCCTCTTTTGGAACTTAACCAAGAATCCCCTCTCTTGACCTGCTGCTGGGGGTGCAGCTCAGAACATGAGTGGCTGTAGTTCATGGTAAGCAGTTGTTGCAGTGATACACGAAGCCCTCAAGAACTGATAGAAACGTCAGGAATATCACATAGGAAGATGGGATGAAAGCGGCTCCTCTAACAAAAGCTCTTTGCAGAAGAGTGATCTTCAGTGTGACAGAGCAACCTGCCTGCCCATGCTGTCTGGGATAGACCTGCACCCACTGAAACAAGGTGCCACAGGCAGGACTGAATGGCAGGAACTCCCTGTGGAGTGGCAACAGGGTGGACTTCACCTGGGAGGCCGCTTTAACAGGGGAGTGACAGAACATACCCTGTACAACACCCCCAGGTGACCACAAGGGAGTCCAGAGCACACAAGCACCACAACTGCTGCATGATGGTCACTTGCAGAGCAGTGGCCAAATGACACAGCAGCTGTCAAACCAGGTCTGAGGCAGCAGCAGCCCTACTGATGCCAACAGGAAAGGAAAACCTGAGGGGAGTTCAGTGGGAAAAAGGCTCTGGCAGAGGTTTTGGTCCCTGTTAACCGGCCTCATCTCCCATTCACCCACAGATGCACATGTTTGGGATGAAGGTGCTGCTCAGGACTGTAACTCTGCCCTTAACTGTGCTCTTCTCACCTGTCTGCGACTTCGTGGTGGCCACATAGCTCTGGTTCTGAGGTAGTGACTGGTGAAGGCCCGGGAGAGAGGGCAACGGCAGCGGCTTCCCAAACTCCAGGACGGTTTTGTTGCCTTCCTCCTTGGGTTCTTTTTGATCTCTGCTGTCTCTCCCATCTTTGGGGTCTTTACTTGCATGCTGGAAAACAAAATGCAGTTAAATTGAGCCTCTGCATCACATAAAATTAAAATCAGTAAATCCGTTCTGTTCCTTTCTCTCAGACATAATCACTTTTGAAGACAAGCACACACTCAAAGCAGAAGCACACAGCCCCTTCTCTAGCATGTGATGATATTTTGCCTAAGACTGCAGAACACCTGGTCGGAACTAGATGATCCTGAGGGTCCCTTCCAACCCAAACCATTCTGTGATACTGCGATTCTATGAATTAATACACCCATTCTCTCAAACACACAAGGAGCACGGCTGTCACAACAGGCACACACAAGAACAGTCTTGCAAAGACCCTTCGGAAGAGCAAGAGGCAACAGGAAGGGATTTAATGCTTCCTTCTGGGCAGTATTTGGTACAACCAAGTCATAGCAAAGGCTTCCAGCTCTAGCAGGGTCCACAGCAGAACACAGGTAAAGAAGGTGTTTGCTTGACATTGCAGGTTCACCTCCAGTGCTGCCACTGCCACAGCAAAGACCTGCCCAAGCTTACTTTAAACCAGGTACTCCCAATTTAGCTGTTGCCACATCAAACACAAGGCAGGCCACAAGCTCCTCCTGAACACCAAGAGAACTTCATAGCAGTCACTGCAGTCCCTGTTGCTGAAACCAGGGTCTCTGGCACCAACACAGCTTGTACCCGCTCTGATCTAAGCACATAGTCAATACAGAGCCTCATCTAGCACCTTTGGCTATGAAAGAGGTTCCTACAGCTCCACACGTGCTACACCTTTCATGACAACCACTCTGCTAACAGAGGTGGAGGAAATGCTGCCACCCTGATTTGATATTTTACACTGGCTTTGCCCTCTCATGTATTAAACAGATGATGTAGGTCCACACTTCCTCTCCATGTATCTGTCCACTCAACTGCCACATAGCAGGCGCGTGTGGCAGGTATGCTCCAGGAAACCAAGAGCAAGTATTGCTGATCACAAGCTCTGCAGTGGCAATGTTTTGGTGCTGCTCCACTTGCAGAATGCTTCTTATGGGACTCCCGAAGCAGCAGCTGAAATACCAAAAGAGAATGAGGAATCCAGGCGAAAGAAAGGAAGGAATAAAAAGCAGCAAGCAAGAGAAGCACTCTTTAAAGCCCACGTTCAGACAGGCACTCTTGGGCACTGCTTTGAAGTACTGTGACCTTGTGAACAAAGAGGGAAGCAACCGATTCTCCTAATTACAGCTCTGCCACGCGCACGCTGCTGGCTCCACGCAGCCACAAAAGCTGTGCTGATAGGATCAACCTGACCTGCAGGGAAAAGCCACCAAACTGCCAATGAGTCCTGTTACCATGCCCATAACTTCTGGCTGGATGGCCACAGCTGTTCTTAAAAGGCATCTAGTCTCGGATTAATGAGTTCAAAGATGACAAATCCACCCCAGCCTTTGATACGCTGTCCCCATCTTTAATTGCTCTCACTGTCAAATGACTAAATGCATTATGCTTTTGCCACTGAATTAAAGAGCCCTGTGTCTTCAGAAACTCTCACTCCAAGGAGATACTTATGGACTATGACCATAGATCATTCTTTTTTAAACTTTCCCTTCAATAAGTTTAACAGAATGAGCAAAATAAGCATCCACAGGATGATTTTCTGGACACTGGATCACTTCCGAGCCCGCTCCCAGTTGTCCTACCCCTTACAAAATGTACGTCAGGAGTGCTGGGCACAACATGCCAATAATAGTCTCAACAATACTATTTATACCTCTTAAAAGTCCCTAGTTAGAGATGTGAAGGTTACCAGCAACTCTGGGCTGCAGGATTATTCTGAGAAGTCCCCTGGAACATCCATTGCCTTTCCATTTTTAACTTAAAATGGGAAAAATGAGCTTGGGAGAGGCAGAGCTGACCCAGCGCTGCCTGCAACAAGTGCCCACAGGGCTGCAGTTTGGGGCCTTTAAGTGCAGGTTCTTGTAAGCTGGCCTCTGCCAATGCGTGTCCTTACTCCCAACCAGTGAGATTCCACATCCAGACCACGCCAGGCTGTTTGGGAGAACATATTCCAATTGAAATGAACAAGCAGTATGTTATTAGCTCGGGGTTTTTCTCTCCCCCTGTAATTACGATATGGAAATAAATCTGAAATCTTCAATAGGGCTGCAGGATAAGTGGCAAATGTGACTTTTTCAGGGCAATTCTGGTAAAACACAGGTTTTAAATCAAATTCAGCCCTGAGAGATCTGGATTGGTTCTTGGAGGCATATGCAGCAATGCTAAAGAACAATGCCTGCAGAGCGGTGTCCAGATCTCGCAGGAAGCTTGATGCTATGGGAAGCTGAGCAGGGCAGCAGTAAAAACATCTCTCTCACACACATGTGTATATAAATAGATATATATGTACATATAAATTACTACATCTAAGGATTGTAATAAAAGGATCAACAAAGAGCTGAAAGCACTTCTACTCAGTTTTCTCTCCATCTTTCCTCATTCTTAGCTAGATAAAAGTTACCTCTTTGTTGCTCCTGTTAAATTCTACTCTTACACAAGCGGAGTGTTTGGGGGATGCAACTTTATTCTTCTCCCATTTCTAATGTCTCTGAATTCGGACAGTTCCATGGCTCCAGCCTGTAGGCACAACCCAACTTAGTCTCCTAAACTGAGCTTTGATGCTCTGCTCTATCTGCTCCAAATTTAAACACTTCCACAAAACAGGCTTTGTTAACTGCATACACTGGTCTGCTGGGAAATTTCTGCTTCCTTAAAATCCCATCGCACTGGCTAGGAGCCGGTTCAAGCACACCAGGGCCCTTCCTCGCAGAGATACGCTGCATCCTAAGGAATAAGGAATTGGCTCCCCCTCTGCTGTGCTCTGGGGAGACCCCTCTGCAGCCCTGCTCCAGCTCTGGGGCAGCAGCACAAGAGGGACGGAGGCCATGGAGCTGCTGCGAGGGCTGGAGCAGCTCTGCTCTGGAGCCAGGCTGAGAGAGCT
>NDXB01000712.1:0-25959 GCA_002631895.1 Agapornis roseicollis
CACAGCTTGGTGTCATTGGCAAACTTGCTGAGGGTGCACTCAATCCCTCTGTCCATGTCAGCGGCAAAGATGTTAAACAAGACCGGTCCCAACCCTGATCCCTGAGGGACACAACTCGTCACCAGCTTCCAGCCGGACACTGAGCCATTGACTGACCATCCACTATTTAAAAACCAGCCAAGCAAGGAGCTGGAGGCCTTTGAGACTGCACAGAGAAATAAATAAGGAACCTGGCTAATATTTTACATTCTGTATAAGGACTGATTTAAATTACAGTTTCTCTCTGTAAGTCAGTTCAAAATAAAGAGCTGGGGATAGAAGGGAGAGAGCAGCAACCTGTAAGTGAAGATGCATTTCCTTACCCTTGAAGCTTAGTTAGCTATGGAAAATTCCAGAAGATGAGTTTCTTTCCATGGAAAACTTGTCCTGCTGGTGATTTTGGAGACTGTAGGGAATTCACTGCTTCAAATCATTCTGCAATGTCTAATCTAGTAAATTGTAACATCATAGTGTTCATCATCAAAGGTGGATTTTCTTGAAAACAGGAAGCCTAAAGAGTGGGGTATCAGATCCTGTCCTGCACTAATTCAAGCAAGGCATTTTTGCAATGCCTTTTATAAACTGCATTATTAGAGGCAATAAGTTTTAGTCTTCAGCATATTTATAAAAATGGTTACAGAATCTCACTTTTCTGAAAATTAGAAATCTTTAATTTGAAACCTAAATATAGAATTGGGTGAATTGTTTCCAGTTGTTCTTATACAGATATTTAGGGTTAGTATTTTTTACTCACATGCAGTAAATCTGATGAGTATATCAAAAGAAATCATGTCAGATCATCCTTGTTTAAGATGAAAAGTCCAAAGTATTTTGGCTGCTTTCATAAGAAAGGATTTCCACTCTTTTTATCATAAGGGTCACTTTGCAATACATCTTTCACTTTGAATTTGTCTTTTCTGACTGGTGAGACTTTTTTGTAGTACTCTTCAAGACGAACAAATCCTGGTAATGACAAAGGCTCCTCTGAGCTGTGATGAAAATGCTACAGCTTACGGATCCTGATGTCATTTGTCTTTCATCACTAGCAACTCCCAGTAATTCTCTGATCAACAAACATTCACAAGTGTATTTTTTTTAACATTTTTTCTTAAGTTTTGAACTCTTGGATCGTGCAGAAATTGCAGGTAGTAGTGGCTAGAGTCCAAATTCCACCTGCCACACAACACATGAAATTGGTGACATGCATTGTTTCAAATTACCCTCCATAAACACCTGCAAGCAGGGTGAACTCAGGAGAACAACCGTCCTATCTGTCTTAGGTGGTTCAGTTAAGTACCTAAACTTAGGTGGGATGAATCTATGTTTAATTGTATAATCTTCTTATATAAAAATGATGAATCATGCATTTTTAATTACCACCACAGAAGGTTTCTACAAAAAAATGAACTTACATCAAATCTTTTGATATTTAAATACAGGTTTTCAATACTCAAGCCATTTATTTTAAACATTTTCATGACTGATAAAAAATTAAATATTTACTCGAGCTATTTAGAAGATTGAGGCAAAGGGAAATTTTATATAATTTTTTTATAGCAGTAAAAACTTTTAAATCTTATTTCAGTTTATAATTTGATTCCCTGCACTCCCACATTAGTTTCTCAATGGGACTGAAGATCTCTGTGATTGTTCTTTTTCTCTTCCTGCTGTATTTCTTTCTGCATACCTTTTTCCTTACCGCAATATCTGAAATAAAGCAAATTATTAATATGTTTTGAGGTTTTTCTAACGTTACCACATTTTAAATTTCTTTGCTAAATCTCACCAACATGCACTAAATTAATTTCACTGGAAACTTCTTCCATTATTTTATAATATGGGAAAAATACTTTCTTAATTCTTAGCAATATATTATGTTAATCAGTGTCTAATAAAATATGACATTTGGGTATCTCTGAACTCCTTATAGGCTGATACTGCTGAAAAAGACTGTGGATGAGGCTGCTGTTTTCTGTCAGAGAAGGTGGAAAGTGTTTTTTAAAAAAACCCATGTGAATTCTTACCAGGCAAGAGGGATTTGTATTGCTCTGTGTAATGGAGCTTTCATTTCATTTGTATTAGGATTGAAAATATGAGTTGGTTACCATCCCTCAAGGGAGCATATCAGCATATTTAATATAATACTGACCTAAACAACTGTATTTCTGGAGGGAAAAGAGAAAACCTAGGGTACTTGGAAAGAAAGGTGCTCTTTTCACAGGCCCCATGCCCTCCACACTCTCTTTTCATGTGAAAACCAGATGTAGTTACAGATGAAAAAGATGTGTATGATTTTGTATAAATGTGTCAGAGTCTTTGTAGGGAATCTTAGCCTGTTTGAAGCCAAGGGACATGCTGGGCTGCAGCAGGTCATCTTTCAGCATCAGCCTGCTGCTTCCCTCATACCAACATGATGGCTAATGCAAGGAAAGGGAGGAGGGTACAAAGATTTATTTGAAGGACTTTTCCAAATATTTCCAGGCACATGGGAAGGAATGGTGAGAAGCCATGTTTCTTTTAAGACAAAGGGCCTGAAGGGAAACTTGGACCTACATAAGAAAGTCTGTAGAATACATTTGGAGTTGCATATGTACTTTCAAGAGAAAAAAAACAGTTTAGGGAAAAGAGCTCCGAGTGTTGCTGATCCCTAATAAAGACAGCTTCCGCTTCAGATTTTAAAAATATTGTCATACTCGACACCATTCAATAACTCTAATTTGGCCATTAAATTCCAGCCACCTTTGCCCTTTCCTAATGATTTTGACAAAATGCTGTCTGCAATCAACAAGACTCAATCATTGTGGGAATAATTTGAATAAATAATCAAGTCTGCAGCTCATCCATCACCTTGACTGATTTCTCTATTCCCTGTTCACCTCCTCATGACATTAGGCAGGTCACTTGCTATAAAATATGCAAGCAGTGAACCTAAATAGCCCAAGTCTGCTGAAATATGCTGACTGAACCTGTTGTCTTAAAGTAGCTATTCATCTCTGCATGGCAAGCACATACATTTTCTGTAGGCTTCGTTTCCTTGTCACCTTTATTTAAAGTAGGATGATATTTGCCCCATTTACACTCATAGGACTTGTACTTACAAACCCATCTGTCTCATGTGAACACAGGAATTGCTTGTTCAATCCCTTGGATAGTTACTAAAAGATAAGAAGAAAGGAAGAGTAAGCAGGAAGAAAGGCAATGATAAGGAAATCAAAGGACTGAAGTAATCAAGTAAAGGAATGTGGGGTGAGAAATTAAACTGATGAAAAATAATATGTAAACTTTATCTTCCATTTTAATGAAATAAGTCTAAATATTTTTAATAGGGTTAAATAGGCCCAAAATTGAGTTATATTAAGGGTAACTCCAGATGGGATCATCTGAGTATTTCCAGGGCTATTTGGTAACTTAGTGACAGCCTGCTACCCACCTGCCTCTCTGCCTGACTTACTGCCCTGGCTGTGTACTGGGCAGCAGCCAGCACACACCAGCTCCCCTGCAGCCAGCTGCTGCAGGGCTCAGCCTGGTACATAGGCACAATGCTAAGCTGGATTTGGTTCAAAGCAGTATGCTATGCTTCGAATGGTTGTGCTGAGGTCTGGCATATGCTCATTTCCACCAGCTGTGCTGTGTATGACAAAAGGCTCTTCTGGAAGTGAGGCAGGATATCAGCTGGGAATAACAACCTCCAAAACAGCCAAGAGCTCACCTGGAGGCTCCTTAGGACTACTGTCTCAATACAAGTAAAGTGATCTGAATATCGCCCTAGGAGAATGACACGTAAACACAGTTTGGGTTTTGACTCTATTTTTTTTCACCTCCTTACTTAGACCATTCTCCTGTTTCTTCCTCTTTTCATGGTCTGCATTTTCCCATGCTAGTATGTTTGCATGTATTTATGCTTCTTACATGCCTATGAAAGAAATACAGAGTCATGTTGTGCTAGTATTTAATAAAGCTCAGCATCAAATCACTTTAGACTATGGGCCTTTTTCTGTCAGCTTCTGTAAGGAAGCCTACATAATTAGGGTCAAATCTACCCTACTGTGTAATCAGGAATGATTCCTGGTCTGCACAGGTACTAGAACATATCAGTGATCACCTGTGAAATACCTGAGTGACAGAAAGTTAAGCATCATCGGTCTTACCTGTTCTCCATAAGCAGTCCTGATTCCAGAATTTAGGGTTTAAAGTACAAAACCAGACTTGTTTGGGGAGGTACAGACACTGATTTCTCCTCTTGGTGCAACTCAAACCAACTCTTTCTCTAATAGCACATCCCAGAACTGACTGATTTCTGCCTTTTCTGTCTGTGTTGGTAAGCTTTGTTGTGATAACTGTATTATAAATCAAATAAATTAAACGAAGTAATTTCAAAATAAGCCCACCAAAGGAGGAGTACCTGGAAAGTCTTCTTCAGTGCTCATTTTTGTTACCAGCACAGACTCAGTTATGCCATTAAAGATAATACTCATAGAGCTATGTCTCCAATCATGGACAGTAGTTACCCACTTCTGTCTCAGCAGGTGTTTGTCAGGCTGCTCATTTCTGCCCTCTTGCTACCACCTGCACTTCAAAGATACAATCAGAAAACAGGATATTAAATATTTTCCAGCTAAAAATATAGTGTGTCCCCCCACTTCATTCTTTTCTAGGACACTTTCAGCCAAGCCATATCCAGTACATCCTGTGGTTGCACAATCATCTGCACATAAAGGAGGTATGAATGGGGAAGATTTCTTAAAACAACTGAAGAAGTACCATCTCTAAAGTAATAACATCAACTAAGAAGTGGGATGAACTTCCCCTGCTATGGCAGTATTGTTACCAGGATACACCACAGACGGCTAAGCTGTTTTGTCTACATCTAACTTATATTGCAGTATAGTCATGCACAATGTGTGAAGTTGTTTGTTAGGTCAACAAAGAAAGAATATATTCTACTTTTGAATTATTTGACTTTTATTATGCTGGATAACAAATCTGAACAAACTTTCACTATATCAAAAAGATGCATATACATAAAACAGTAAAATTATTCAGTAATTTTATACAAATGGAATTCAGTATAATGTGATTTAAAGTAAACATGCTTTTAATCTTCAAAGTTTCCATCTCCAGGTATTCCACGATGAATTGTAATGAAACACTAATAAAAAAAAAAAGAAGAAAAAAGATCTACTTCTTTTGAGATGTGTTCATAAAAGCAAAATAATAAGCTAGTGAGGTATGATATATATCTTGAAACAACTGATATCTTCATAAAAATGACATACACTTTTGTTTGACAAACATTTTATTGCATGTCTCAGAGCTATTAAATAATTCCCAGTTTAATTTTCATTGTGTCCTAAAGAGTCAGTAGTAAAGATTGTATTCCCTTGGTCTTTTATATTTTCATCTATATTCATAAAGAAAACTTCCAGGTTTTCTGTTGGTTTCTTTTTCATTTTGTATGCAGAACTCAGTAGCATTTTACCCTGAGACTCAGTTCTTAGGTTATATGATGACAAACTTTCAAGCAATTAGATATATGTCCTGCATCTTTCACTCTCTCTTCTATGCCACATAACTGAAATGCATGAGAATAAGTAAGCTAATCATGGGCAGTTGAGAGCCCATTTATTAATCTCTTTCCAGATTCCTGTAACATGTGGCGAGCTCCTTAGACTAATTCTGGGTCTTATCATCATCATCCAGAATTGTGTGGTTTCCCTTTGAAGGTATCAAACCACAGATATTTATCTTAGCACAGTTGGATTAGTTAGATACTGTACTGGGGTATCAAGGAGTCTTCCCTGTCACAGCAAAGCACAAATATCTGGGAGACCTGCAGAAGCTATAAACCTTGTCATTAACACCACTTGACACTGCGCTTCTTCTGAGCTACTCCATTGCTACATGGTAGGGGAATACTCCTTATAGTTGATACTTTAATATTTTGTGAGTTTTGCAGAAGACAATAGACAATCTTGCTGATGTTTCCCTGGTGTCAGAACTGATGGTCAGCATGTCAGCACTGCTTTGAACTCAGGAGTCCCCAGCTGTGAATCTGTGTGCCACTCTACTGTGTTTCTGGATTCTGATCAGATAGGCAAGAAATAGAAACTCAGCTGCTCATTACATGGTCATCTCAGGCATGCGCAAAAGCATTTGGAGATCTTTCAGGTCAAATTTGGATGTCTCTTATTAGGGTAAGTGACTGAGCAAAGGCTTTCTGGGCTACAGTGCTGAACAGGGACCTCACTTCTGTTCTGGCAATATTTTTCAATATATTAAAGCAGAAATGTATGTGACTAAACAGAAATAAAAGAAGTCTGCAAATGCTCAATCTGATTTGTTCATAGGAATGTTTCTCCTGATTCCAGCAGAGATAAAATTAGATTTCAAATAAGTAATTAAATAGCATGAACCTTGGAAGCAACTTTTGTCTGCAGTGAATTATAAACAGTAGTATAATGCACATGGAAAGAAAGTGACCTTATTTTATTTAATCTTAATATACCTCTGTAACACCTGGCCACTTTTCTCGAATGTGACATGGTTAAACATTTATAAGATTGTGGTTCCATAGTTATTTATTACTGGATTTATGTATCACTTCCTAGTATAAAAACAGTCAAAATAAGGCCAGCATATGCCAGCCTTGCAGTTAGGTCAGGTAAAATATGTAATATGCCATTTATAGAAAAGCTTGGAGAATACCTGATGCAGGACAAAACCTGTCAGAGATTCAGGTTGAAGTCTGAACTGCCAGACTGATACACTAAATCAGAGCTGTAGTGTGGGCATAGTGGTTGTGCTCTAGTACTAGGATCCCTTACACTGGATTTACTGTACTGTTCACATTGAGCCTCATTGTCTTCCCTTGAGAGAAATTAATGTAGGAATGAAAGATTTTATTTTGTAAGGGAAGACAAAAAAAATGTAATGGCAGGAAGCACCTCAAGAAAAGCCAATAGTATATTTTATTGTTCATTTGTTTGAAGTCTTTCAACATCACATTGTAGCTCTGTCATCCTTCACTGCAATATATTTTAAAGCTCAGTCAGGTGCTCCTGGCTTGATATCAGTATCTTTAAATGTTTGCTTTCCTAGTCTATAATGATACTGAGAGAAGAAAAACTAAAAAGAAATGATACAGTTGTCCTATTAAACAGGTGATGGTATGTACTCAATGTTTGTATATAATTTCAGTTAGATAATTAATACTAACACTATTTCTGCTGGCAGAATGATTTTTTAATCTGTAGCTCTCAATTTCTGTTACAAGATACCACAAGCTTTGTCTTGCACAAAGCAAAAATTAGAGTCAAAGAAGCTTAAATGACTTGTTTATACCAACACAGTGAGTCAGCATTACTGCCAAGCAAGGAAAGACCTTCCAAGTTTCCATGGTGCTACATAGTCTACTACAAAACATAAGTACTCTGGTCAGTATTGTATGTGTTGCAATGCCTTGTTTGGTATCTGTTATTCTTTCCAGCACACCGCACCTGAGTCACCTTGCAAAGATCTTGCAGTTATGTCTCCAACAGACTTGTGCAGTAAAATACAGAAGTGAACTTTTTCCACCCAGATGAGAAACCAAATAATCAGCGTACTGAATCTGTCCACCCTGGTACTCACTGATGTTAAAGTATTGCCCATCTCCCCAGCATTTCAGCCTGCAGCTGAATGTGAAATTTAAGGTTGCCTTCTGGGAAATGGGAAAGCCAAAAGTAGTATCACTTATAAATTTGCTTTCACTGGGGAGATTAGGAAGTTTAAATGCAACACCTGTTTCCTAAAAGTAGCAGGAAGTTGTGCTATTGCGTTTCTTATGTTTGCTAATGTCAGTTTAGCTTTTTCTCATTAAACAGCTGTCTGGGCACCATGCTCAAATTCTGGGTGCAAAATGAAATACACAGTTTGCTTCATAATGGAACCAGCTGTGTTTAGCTCTGGGTTTTCTGAGGGGGGGTTGTCTTTTTGTTAATATGAGCCCACAACAACCTAACAGCACTTTCTTGCCCATCTTATAGTATTTGTCATAGGCTGAAAACTATTTAGTCAAATGTCCTTTCCTCTCTAGCAGGTGAAGGTCTATTCTTCACACTGTTTGGAAGCCAGCACATCGAACAGTTAAAGAAAGAACACTCAAGTAAACACATCACTTTTAGTGTCCAAATTACAGTCTTACCAATATAGCACAGGATTTATATGGCCCCAAATCAGTTGTTTAACTCTTTTATTTATAAATGGGATATTTCACAGCTCAGACTTACAAACTGAGCCCTTCAAGTAGCTACAGTACAATAAAGATATCAGCAAACTGTATGATGAATGTGGTAGCTTTGGCTAAGGACTGTCAGGAGCATGAAATTTTGAATCTAGCTGTGGTACAGACTCCAAAAAAATCATACAAACTGTATCCTGAAAGAAATATTTATTATGATGGGTTTCTCTATTTTTTTATATTATGAGTTAAAAAAACAAGGTTACTAGTTCCAGAAAAGATAGGTGGTATTGTCTGAAACAAATAATCAAATTTGTTTTACAGAAGGCATTAGCAGCTCCCCTGAAGCAAAATTAAAGAGCTTTTCACCCACTGTATATATGCAGTGTTAGCATGTCCATCCTGGGATTTCTCTTAGAAGTTCACGTAAAAAAAGACAAGCAAGAATATTGCAGAAAATAACGTGATACTTGCTGGCTATGGATCAGTTTTGTATGTAGGAAATGATACAGTAGCTCATACGATATATTCATTGTCAGCAAAAGTTCAGTGAAGTTTCTGCTATCTTCAATTAACTACTTGTTAAAAGCTACTGCTGATAGAATTGTCAGCAAGAGGAAATTATTTTGCCTTTGTCCAGAAATCAAATCATTACAGGTGGAAAATGCTATAACCTTGAAGACAGATATATTTCTTAAACCAGCAATAAAATTTATCAAAAGTTGGCTTTGGACAACCATTTTTAATAGAGTTTTGTATCTGAAGTTAAAGCCAGTGTCTAAGGCATAGACATCATGGAGACAGCACCACCTTGGCTTCGATAATTAAAAATGTAAGGAATTAAGTCTAGTATTAATAGGGTCTACTAAAGCAGTGAAGACTGGGAAGTGCTATCACATATATAGACATTTCAGCCACTTTAAAAAAAATTAATACAAAACCTGAAACCCCTAACTTCTGACATCAAAACATTCTTATTTCTTTGAGAATACAGAGACAGTATTGAAAATGAAAAGCAGTCTTAAGCAAATTGCACAAACATTGTATGCAACATTCAAACTAAATTTTATGTTAAGGACTACTAAACTCAGAGGCACTCACATATCTGAGAAAAACATTTTCCCTAGCTGCCTTTTCATGTTGTCCACTGGTGTATCATTGTTATCAAAGTGAAAGAATTAAAAATTAAGATATATCTTGTATTGCATAAATCACAATATTACATGAATAATATTTTAATTATAATTTATCAACATATAGCGATGTGGGACTAAAATGTATGAACTTAAAATTATTTTGTATAGAGAGATATGTATTATATACATACATAAATATTCACTGAAACTTCTGGTCTGCAATTCCCCATCAATGTGAATGCAAACTGCCCATACTTATCCCAGCACATAGTCTGCTTTTTTCATCCTTTTCTTTTCTGAAGCTTGTAACATAAAGACGCCTCTCCACATCTCTTGTCATGAGGAGCAATGTTCAGTTTCCCCCTGATTTGTTTTGGCCTTGAGCTGCACTTCACTTGTACTCTCCTCATGAAAACAGAGATGTAGAAAGGACTTTCAGAGTTCATCTAGGCCAAGGTGGGAACTACTAAACCTACGTCACTGCTGACATTCATAGAAAATAAGGGAAATTTCACATCCTCCTTGCACAATCTACTACAGGACTTAACTGTCTCTGAGATTGAGAAGTTTCTTCCCAAGAACTGTGTTAGATCTGTACTGCTGCAAACCCATTGCCTAAAAATCTCTGCACTGGACAAGGAGAACAATGATTTCCTTTTTCTTTTCAGCATCTTTTCATATTGAAGATTATTATCATATTGCCCCTCAGTCTTCTCATTATTCTGAGCAACTCTGCTTCCTTCAGTGTTTCCTGGCAGGCTGAATCTTCTAGTAAAACTTGCTGCATCACTTCTAAACTTGAACAAATCCATCTCAAGTGCCTCAGACCAGAGATATTAATCCAACTAGTCCTAGCCAGTGCTGAGCAGGGTGGAAAGAATAATTCATGCTTTGCAGTCTGCACTCCTGTTAGTAAATCCCAGTATGAAATCTGAGTTTTTCACAATAGTACAATATTATTGATCAGTGTTCAGTTTATGATCCACTACTGAGGATCTTTCCTTAAAGAATCAGTATAATACCAGCTGTTTTCTGTGTGTGTGTTATTTTGCAGTTAATAATTCTACCTAAATTCAGAACCTCATATTATTACATATAGAGTTGAAGTAGCTGAAGAGAAACTCTTCTGGATCCAGGACGCCACTTCAAAGATCCTAATTCAAAAAAATAGTTCCTTCCAGTTGGACTGTAGGATAATGGCAGCTTCAGTTGTGGTTTTATATTATTTTTTGACACCAGTTTTCCTCCAGATCTTTCTAACTTGTTAATGAGAATGCCACATGAGAATCAAAAGCTACGTTAAAGTCAAGCTATATTACAGCTCCTGCTTTCCTTCTGTCCGCAAGATCTGTTACCATATCATAGAAGAAAATTAGACTGATTTGACACAATTTGTTCTTGACAAATCCCTGTTGGCTGTTGTTCATGTCCCTTGTTATCTTCAAGGTGCTTACAGATAGCTTGATTATTTGTCCCAGTGTTTTTCCAAGAACTTGATTTTGTTGGTCTGTAATTCTGTTTTCCTCTTGTTTTATCTTCTCTGTCTCTTTCTTTCTGTTTACTTCCTCATTGCCTCCTTATTTATTAAACCAGGTATTATGTTTACCCTTTTTAATATTTTGAGAACTTCATCCCTTTCCCTGAGTTCCCAAAGAGAACAGGTAACAACTCAATTTTCTATAAGGGCTAATATGAATATGTGTTAATAAGAATAGCCTCTTCTGAACAACTAATACTGAGATGGAAGAATGTAGGCCTAATTTAATATCTAATCTACCCCCACAACCAACTACCTCAGTTAACTTCATGTGAAGGTGCATTTGAATTAAGAAGTCAAACCATTCACTGAAGCAACTGAAGCTGCTTTTTCTTGTTCTAGTGTTCCTGCTGCAGGGCTTTATGCTCATCTGAGTTCAGTGTTACGAGCCCAAAGTATCATTAAATCAGTGCTGCACATTGCAACTAAAGCCTCTATGAAATGAAGCAACACAAGACAACTTTCTTGCCTGTCCAGTGATATCTGTGACCAGAATTCCCACTTAGTAGTGAATCAGCTCTCCACTGGATTTTCCACATACTAATAATATATTTACAGATGTTTTCTTTTTCCTCTTTGTGGTCTTTTCTGATTGTACCATATTTCATGGCTTGGCTTTTCTAATTTTGTTCAGACACACTTACACTGTTCTTTTATCCTTGTCCCTGATATACTGACCTAGTTTCCAATTTCTTTGTGCTTCCTTTTTGTGTTTGAGGTTAATGAAGAGCAGAAGATTTAGCCAAGCTGATCTCTTGCATAAGAATACTTTATGATTGTGATCTTAATAGTGTTTCAGTAAGGAACTGCCAAATTTCCCTTTTTCTTTACCTTTGTTTCTCAGGAGAACTAACCTAATAATTCTCTGAGGGCAGAGCATTTCTCAGAAGCTTTTAACTCCATTTATTTTCCATTACTTGTATTTAAAACAATCTGTCCTGCTTCAGATGAGACAAATGGGACAAGCTGTCTAAATAAAAACACTCAGGATTCAGTCCATGAATGAAATTCAGCTGTTGACTGTGAAGTAAGTCTTCAATGTAAGTTTTTCAGGTAGGCTCTGATTTTAAATCATCAGGGTATATTTCAAAAGTAAAATAAGAAACTGTGACTCATAATGGCTGGACTCCTCAGTTTCATAAGAAGAATGTACAAATACTAGCTATCCCTTTCAGCAAGTTTATAAAACTCAACATTACAAGAAGGAATGCGAAAAGTTGCCCTGTTGCAAAAAACAACTAATGCAACTCTGCAATTCATGTTCTACATTGAGAAATCACTCTAAATTTTATTCTCCCTGAAATGTGTGAATTTCTTTGGACTTTTGTGTCTTTACAACAGCTGTAAGGCTTTAAAGGAGATCACTTTTTAGCATTAAATCCCATTATGCATCATATAAGCTTCTTTGATCTAGGATGTAATTTCAAGTACCTGTATACAGGCTTATAGCTTGCAGCAGTCAGCACCACCACTTAGAAGTTATTATCATGGGGTTTGTGTTTTGTAACTTTCTTTTAATCTTTGAAGTGTCTCTAGGGAAGTCAGTCATGTTTCTCAATGAAAAATTGAAACAGTAGCAACCTTCTGAAGGCATTATATAGATAATTTCAGTATTTTTAATAACATTGATTACTTAATTGCACTTCAAGCCCTAATACAGGAATTTCCAATTTAAGGTAATGAGCTAATGGATTGCTCATAACAATGTGTAACTAATATCTTTTATTGCTGTGAAACACTGCCCTGAACCCAGGCAACCTATCCTGAGAAAACAGGAAAAATAAGATCTACTGCTCAGACACAGCCAAGGCCCAGAGAGTCGCTCACAGAAGGTTATATAACCTTTCTTGCACATAAGTGAAGACCTTGTTTATTTATCCATCACCTTTAACAGTTGTTATACTAGGTTACAAATACTTATAATATCAAAATCAAATTTGGGAAGTTCATTGTAAATGATCTAGGACTGAGAACAGGTTTTGGAGGTGAATGAGAGAAAATGTATCTGGCATTTTGACCAGTCAGAAAGGACATGAAGCTGATTTCTTTTTGTCCAGATTTTGTCAGCAATCAGAATATTGCAAGTATGAACATTCATGGGGGTCTTGCAACATTTTTCTACTGAGATTAAGACTTTAGCATGCAAGATGGAAGTGTGGCTCATGATGTACTTGATAAAACCATTACGGGTTAACATCTGAATTAATAAAAAATGCTTCTGCTACAAAGATACTTTGTTATATACCAGAGAATTTATAACTTTAAATTAGTATGTACTTCTGTAACTTGCACATATGTAAAGAATAATCAGGTATCTACTTTTTTGTGAGGTCTTTAAATTTTCCTGACCTGTAACACAAACTATTGACCACAGCTAAGCTGAGGTCAATGTTTTTTTCAAGGGGCAATAAATCTCTGTGCTCACTGTAACATAGTCAATTCAATGTAACGCTTACATTAATGTAAAGGTAATATAGCTATTACAGGCCCCAGAAAATAAAGTTGTTTCATGGGGAGTTTTTCTTTCAATTGTACTGACTATTTTACAGATGAGGAACAACAATTGTAATGAAAAGAATAAATTGGGAGAATAACTATTGTGGCACCAATAGACTCGTACAGCTGTATGTTAATTAATAATTTATAGAATGCTAAACTCACCCTTCATAATGGCAAAGTAGCTACAGTCCTGGTAGTTATGAATTTAACAGAAGATAAAGCTCTGACTTTGTATGTGTAATCAAGACTGGCTTAGTTGGCTCTGTTCTCTTCCTGATGCTCTGCTCCAGTAGCTTCTGAGGTTGCAAAATAAGAAATGGTTTATCTTTAGTGTACCACTGAAAACTGCAGCAGTTCAGAAGCAGATCAGCAAGCTGCTTCACATCCTGACTGACTGCTGGAGCAGAGTGTAACATTAGCTGTGGAAACCTCCTGGGATGCCTCAAGCTAAACTGCAAATGTGTGCTAGCCCAAAGTAGGAAGAAAATTGCTGTTGTGTTATTTTGTTTGACTTCAGACATGGATTTCATTTTTCTGAAACCTTTTTCACTCAGATATGTGGGCTTTTCATCAAAGTGATAAACTCTGATTTACTGCTATTCAAGAGGTTCCCAGGTTGCTTCTGCAGCTTCTGAACTCCCATCAGAACTGATGTTTCTTGTTTGAGCTCTTCCTGATGTCACCTTGAGTTATGGCGATGTACTTCCATGCAGACAAGCAGCTTTGGTCCCATGAACTCTGAAAAACACAGAAAAACCTCAAGTGTTCCCAGACTCTGTATTTAGTCAGTCACTGTTTATAGGTACCTGGTGGTTGCAAAAGAATGAAGTTTGACATTCCTGTGGCAGCAAAATAAAAAATTGTAATTTTTTTTCCATCAGGTGGGAGAAATAGTTTCACTTGCTTTTGCTTGATGAGACTGAGTACAGTCTGTAAAAACACTAAGGGCATCTTCAAAGGAGTAATGCTGTGAAGCTGATAAGAAACTAAACCAGCTTGGTTTTCTGTGTTTGAAGGTACAGTAACAAAATTCTCTCTGAGAGTATCAGCAGGAAAAGGTGAAATACTTGGGAGGAAAGCTGGAACTCAGTGAGTGTAAGCCATGTTGAATATGAACTATGACTTCATTAAACCAGTGGGGCCATTGTTCTGAGAATATTAAAGCAGCAGAGCTGACATTATAAAGATATTCCCAGATTCTGACTGTTTGGAACAGGGCTTTGCAGATTCCTAGAAGTTTGCGGTGGAACAGCAATGTACAATGAACAGAAATGTACAGTGTCTACCCTTTCCCAGGAAAGTTGTGTGCCTAAGTAAAGTAACGCGGTTATATCAATGGCCTCTTCTAGGGAGTCCAGTCTAGCTAGTTTTAGCTTGTTTTGATAAACACTCACAAAGTTTTTGGGAATCAACAGTAACACATTTGGAGTTACACAGTAAATGAAGAGCAGAAAAGATCATAAGATACATTGACATGTAGAAATATCCTAGGTCAACCATTGGGAGCTCCTGACTATGGCAAATCCACTCGATCAAGTTTACAGATTCCATGCATTGCTGTGAGTGGGGCATAGGCTTCTTCTGCCTTGGTATCCAGCACCTGTAAAGCTGAACACATACCTTGGTTTGACAGCCTAGATCCCAATGCAGGTGTTGTTTTCCTCTGAAGTCAGAAAAATTGAGCCCCAGTCCTGGTATATGTCCCATAATGTCCATGTCCCAAAAAGACATATATCCCATGTATCAGATTAATATAGTGAGAATATAGTTTTGGAAGTTCAGGTGACAGGATGGTTCTGGTGATATCAGCAGTTCATTTCAAGATTGGTCAAAATAAAATTACTCAAATGTAGTTATGATGTAGAATAGAATCATAGAATCACAGAATAGTTAGGGTTGGAAAGGACCTTAAGATCATCTAGTTCCAGCCCCTCCACCACGGGCAGAGACACCTCACACTAAATCATGTCACCCAAGGCTCTGTCCAACCTGGCCTTGAACACCACCAGGGATGGAACATTCACACCTTCCCTGGCAACCCATTCCAGTGCCTCACCACCCTAACAGTAAAGAACTTCTTACTTATATCCAATCTAAATTTAAGATTAAATTCCATAATTAATTGTTCAATTAACAAGTTAAAAAATGCCAAGTGTCTTTCAAAAGTCCCCAGTAGTCATCTACTAATTCTATAGCACAGTCACTTATTTTCATTCATTTAAGAAAAAAAACACATAAACAACTGCTATGCTAGTTTCTGGCCCTAAGACCTGTGTGACTGAAGTCCTTTTTCAAACAAATAAATACTCATTGCATATGCACTTTTTAACATGTTCATGAGGGTATTTAGACCTGCAAACATACCTACCCAAATGAAGCCCTTAAAGAGGTAAAATGGGATTATCTCACTCAAATTCATTTTTTTTGAAACTTCTACATGTAGCAGGGTTATCTAGACTTTTTCCTAATACAGCTAGGAATCTTTGGATGATGTTCTCTTTGTCCCATCCTATTTTAAGTGCCTAAAATAACTGAAATTATTTGCCATCTGAAGACATTTCTGTTTATTGTCTATAGGGAGATCCTAAGCAATAGCATGACACTATCAAACTGCATGTTGTCTTCAGTAGAAAAGCTGGCTTAAGAAGTCCTTGTCCATCACTGTCTGCTCCAGCCATGCATTTATGTTTATGTGAAATTACCAAAGCCACTGTTGTGGTTTAAGCTTAGCCAGTAGCTCAGAGGTGACAAAGAGAACAGCTCTGGCCTAAACATGACTGTTCAGTGGGTGGAGGAAGGCATTTCTAATCCTCTTTTGCAGAGATTTTACAGATCCAATAGCAAATATACCAGCAACACAGAGACAGAGCTATAGAGAATAAATAGTACTACCTTAAATCAAAACCACAATCCATTACCCTAACTCATTTGCTAAGATACCTCTTTTAGTTGGCTAAAATGTGATTAAATCTACATTACTGAGCATAAAATACATATAAATTAATGATTTTCTTAAAATTAACTTGTGTTTTTAAGCAAAAAAAAAGTAAAGATTATAACATTTGAAAAATGGTTAATAAATCTGTTTGGGTCTTTTCTTTCTTGATACCTGTTTTTCACATAGGTTGGTGCAGGAACTTCACAATTCTGTAAGTATAAAAACTAATAAAATCAGCAGGACAAGAAGAAATGAATAGCAGAACCTTTTCAGTTACACCTTTCCTTGGGAGAAGTAGACAGTGTTCCAAGTGCAATAATTTTTATTGGATTAAAAAATAAATTATAATACAAAAGCATTTCAGGACCGACAATTGAAACAGGAACTGCAGAACTCTGTAAAGTTATAATTGGTTTGTCGAATTAAATCAGCAAGTAAAATACTGGGTGTCACAACCTATTCTATAGACTGGCTATTAAACAGCCATTTTTTATGGGATTCATCTGCTGATGAAATGAGATTCATTTCACCAAACTTTAAATATCTACTTCGTAGCATTCTACATCTGAGGAAGTCTCCCTAACATCCTTTTATGTTGGTTTAGAGTTCAATTCATTTGATTTACTCTGGTTGCCTACTTTGACATGACTTGAATAGCACCCAGGAAGAACACAGTTTTTTCCAGAGATTATTAAAAAAGCTATGAAATTTAAAAAGGATTAGATATTCATGTCGACATTGTAGAGCTGAGTTCGGCTAAGTTCGTTTGCATGGTCCACAGAACATAATTTTCATAAACATTTATTTCAGTTACTGGAGTCACTCATCAGGTGATTAATGGCTTGTTTGAAGGTAAATGGTTTATCTGAAAGAAAAGGGTGTAGTGGCACATAAAAGTTATGATTGAGTTGGTTGTTTGCTTTTCCAGTCTTCCGAGAGCATTTAAAGTATTTCTACTCTCATTTAAAATTAACTGCAAAAATTCTCTATCTGTAAAGTTGCATATATTTATTCACTAGGCTTCATTGCTTGCATAAGACAAACGGGCTTTGAGATAAATCTACAAAAGCAGTTTCAGGGTTTCAAAATGCAATGAGAGTCACAGGAAGCCACAGTTGTGGGGTAACATCTTTTATTAGATCACGTAATATAGGTAGAAAGGGAAGACAAGTTCCCAACATACCATCTTGCTGTATGCCTGCCTTCTTTTTTGTTCATATTGTGTAATCTCTGGTAGACAACAAGAATCTAGTAAGAGCTGGGGACACTGAGCATATTTAATTGCTTACACAGGGAACAATATTATGATCACAGGCCTTGGGATGCAAATCAGAACTTTTCTTGTTCTGAACAATGTTTAGGGCATCCCTTTACTTATACATCTGGGTTTTTTTTTGTGCATTTATTAGGTGAGAATTGTGTGCTTTTTGTTTCACACATTAAGCAGCTGTGTCTTCAAGCTTTGGGCTAAAAAACAAGTTATTGAATTTAAAAACAGAAACTGGAATGTTAGGCACACAGATTTCACAATTTCCTCATACAGTATGCTTTCTTAGATGTTGTGGCTCCCTCAGACAGTTTAAGTATGTAGCCTCTTGATATAAATGTCTATACATCATGACAAAATGCTTCTAGGAATTTTACAGAACACATTGAAAAAGCAGTGTCTACACTCAGAAAAGAAGAAACAAGCTGCAAAAAGCTATCAGAAGAAAGAATTATATTGAGAGTTTCTTCATTTTTATTAAAAAGACATTGAGATTTATTTGTATGGTTCTGTGTAGGCTTAATTCATTTTCTTCACAAAAGGCGAATCCCAAGGTGATTTTCCTTTGAAACCAATGGGATTTGCTGCACAGAATTTAGTAGTGCTGTAATCAGCCCATGGGCTTTTGGCCCCTTGTGGGATCAATGTGTGTCATTCATGAAGCTCCTGGTGACCTGCTAGGTTTCTGCTTTCCTGAATATCTCACTAAAAGTCTGCTTGATGGCTGCTTCAGCTCTTCAGTCATGGGTTTCTCACCTGGAGTATTGTGTGCAGTTCTGGTGTCCTCAACATAAAGAGGACATGGAACTGTTAGAACAAGTCCAGAGGAAGACCATGAGGATGATCAGGGGACTGGAGCATCTCCCATATGAAGACAGGCTGAGAAAGTTGGGACTGTTTATCCTGGAGAAGAGAAGACTGCGTGGAGACCTCATAGCTGCCTTCCAGTATCTGAAGGGGGCTTNAGCTGGATTTTTCTGTGCTTTGTGAAAAAGCTTTACAAAGACAGGCTGAGAAAGTTGGGGCTGTTTATCCTGGAGAAGAGAAGACTGCGTGGAGACCTCATAGCTGCCTTCCAGTATCTGAAGGGGGCTTATAAGAATGATGGAGAGGGACTTTTCATTAGGGACTCTAGTGACAGAACAAGGGCTAACAGGTTTAAACTTAAACAGGGGAGGTTTAGATTGGATGTAAGGAAGAAATTCTTTCCTGTTAGGGTGGTGAGGCAATGGAATGGGTTGGCCAGGGAAGTTGTGAGTGCTCCATCGCTGGCAGTGTTCAAGGCCAGGTTGGATGAAGCCATGGGTGGCCTGTTTTAGTGTGAGGTGTCCCTGCTTATGGCAGGGTGTTGGAACCAGATGATCTTAAGGTCCTTTCCAACCCTAACTATTCTATGATTCTATGATTCTGTGTGCCACCTTATCCTACCATACTCAGATTCCTCTTGGGATGGTTAGGCTTTTCCCCTGCCTAAGGATCTGAATCTGGCATGCAGCCTTGAGAGGAAGTTTCACAGGAGAGTTCCTTGAGTTAGCAGTAACTCTTAATGAAGACTGCCTTTGTAGGGGTTGTTACTTTTGTGCTTGAAAGAGAAGGAATTACTTGAAGAACACTTCAGATACACGCAGCTATTTGATGGTGATCAGGACAAAGCAAATACGCATTATCTACTTATCTGGAGAAGGAGAGAGAGTGTGCTCTGAACATTGGTTTATTTTGTACATAAAGTTTAAAATACAAAGGTAGAGGAAAAAACCAACATTTGTAAGAAAGGCTTCTCACACATTTCTAAACCTCAAAGTAACTTTCCTGCATGTAAAAAGATCATTCAGAGAAAATTTAGGAGAGTGTTCCCATGAAGCTTAAATTAATCTTAGTAGTATGAGAAATGTCTAGCGACTTTTATCAGCAAAGACCATTCATTCTGCAGAGCACATAAACTCTTTCTAAGAAAGAACTCATTTCATATGAAAACAAAAACTGAGCTGTTTGTTAGTCTTGCCACAAAATTCTGGACCAAGAGTATTTAGCCTCCCTTAAACAAGAAAACAAATCAAATGTTTCATAAAAGTAAATAATGTAACAGTAATGAAAACCTGTGGTTTTCTCTGCAGATCAAGTCATACTGGAAAAGTGAAATAAATTAGATGCATTTATTAAATAGAATACAAAACTTCAGGTTAGTCTAGTGATTACAATTGTAAAAAGAATCATGTATCCAAATGTACTCAGCTGTTTATTTCGAAAATATGATTTATGTTTCAAAGAACATTCTGCTGTTATTCACCAGTGGAAAATTTTCTCCATGTCTGTAGTTTGGAGGAGCCATTATGTGGTGATCTTTACTACAGCTAGGTATTTACTATAATTCCTATACTTACAGTAGAAATTATGGTAAATTTTTTAACGAGGGATAAACACCCAGACTTCACTCACTATTCTTTCCTATATCTGACTTTCTAGGCTTATGATACAGGCATAGAAAAGAATGTCATGAAGAGACTGCTATGGTAGCAGAAGCTATTCTTAGCTAGTCAGCACTATCTGCAGAAACAGACTGATTCACTTTGATTGCCACTCAGCAGGACTGAAGGTAAAAGTCATATGTAAATAGATGGGCTAGAAATGGATGCCTGTATTCATTAATCTTTCATTAGACTCAATCTCAAAATTGCCCAAAGGTTTTACAAGGACTTTTCAAACTCTAATTTGGCCCCTGGCCTTTAAACAAAATGAAAGCTATTGATTGATGTTCTGGCCAGGATGCAAATAAGCCCATCAGTTCCTGAATCAGGCTTTATTGGTTTAGATGCATTTTCTTATACCTGATCAGGAAAGCTACTTGGAAATTAAAATTTTTATGAAGCTTCATAGTAAGGCTGATGCTATGTTAAATTAACTAATTAAGCTCCAGTGAAAGCAAAGACTTATTTTATTATTTCCAGAAACATACAAAAATTTGTTTTACTGTCCTTTAAAAAGAGAAAGAAAAAAAAATACCCAGCACATCTTTTAAAGGCAGTAAATACATATTTTCATGGTTAAATTTTAAAAAGCACAGATTTCTGGATGTATCAGATCTTACATTCGTATGCCTTACAGAATGATCTAAATCAAATATTGATGCGCCCTCTACTATAAGAAGAATAGGTGTCTTCAAATTTGGAGCAGCAGGATTATTATTTATCTATTTTCTGTGATGAAGTGTTAGGATATTTTTTTTACTGTTGTATTTTTATTTTTTTTTGGTTGGTTGGTTGGGTTTGTTGTTTTGGGGTTGTTTTTTTTGTTGTTGTTGTTTTGGGTTTGTTTTTTTGTTTTCCTCTGTCTCTGCTGTTTGAATAGCCAGGCAATAAAATATAATTCTTTCGTCTGATAGCTTTATTCTCTGAGAAAGGGACCTGGATTCCCAGACTTCTCAGTATGAGAAGGTCTAACTCTCCTTTTCTAGGAACTAGCCAGCCACCAGTCTCCAGGATGACCTCATCAGCAAATCAACTACAGTAGGGAAAAGAGTGCAATAGAAAGCAAACAAAGGAGTTCTAGCCCAAATTAAGAGAAGTCAAGTTACCTGACTTTTATTGGACAAAAAATGCAAAAAAAAAAAAAAAATCATAAACATAAAGATTACCACCATCTACAGTTTTTGTCTCATCTGAATGTCTCGGATGCCAGAGGAGAGCTAGGCAGCCCCTAGGTGAGTGGTCTTTCTCATAGTGTGACTCTTGGGTCCCTGGCTGCACAGAGGCACAGCCAGCGAAGGAAGAATGGGCTTAGAAAAACTCAGTGTCAAAGGTCATCCATGAAGAGTTGTGAGATTCAGTAACCTTGAAGTCAGATCTTCACACCATGAAGGAATATTCCAATACATAAAATGGCAGTAGTAGTCAGCAGCATAGCTACATTTTCAAGGACCTTCAGTGACTTACTGCAGGGTTTACCCTCCATAAACTTAGTACACCACCCTTTTTGCTCAGAGCTGGCATATAAGGAGACATACAGACAGCACTCTGTGGTATTTTAAGCCAATCATGGAGACACTTTGTAAGGTTACGAGAAATAAATGCAAAAACTGGGTTGTAATCAAAGGTATGGATAGTTTCTGAATTTTTGTTACAGACAGATATTATAAAGCAGTAAGATTACTTAAATAGGTCTTGGACCAGGTTTAATGTCTTCTTGTGGCTATGAAAACTCATTACTGCACAACTATTTACTGTGGTTGCACTTGAACTTTGTTGACGCTCCTGTGTGTGACCCCAAGCTTTGCTAGGCATGCAAAAAATGGATAGACATATCTTTTCTTGACATGACTGAACAACCCAAAACCTATTTCAAAGCTCAGTCATATCAGGATTTTCAAAGTATGGTCTTGCTTCCTTAATCCAGGACAGTTCAGTTGGGCTCACCCTCCAGCTGAAACTGTCAATATGCCTTAAGAAAGCAAGATAATTAATGCCTTACCTGCTTAAGAATGCAAGAGAGATTTTCATAGGGAGAAAATCTTCTGCAGACAGAAAGTATTGACTCCTAGTACCTGTTGTAGGCACTGTCTATGTTAGATCCAGTGATATGCTGACATGACACTCTGGAAAAGCATGGTTCTTGTCAGAATTTACAACACTAGGAAAAGACATGGCTTTCAGTTCCAGTCAATGTTACCCTTAAGTCCTGCAAGAGTATAATAAATCCATGAAGTAAAAAAAAGCATTGAATAAAACAGCAAAGGGAATAAACCAGACACTATTTACACTCTGTCTTTCTTTTAACTGGCCTAAAAAGTAGTTGAACCTCATTGAATAAAAAACAAACAAACGAACAAACAAACAACAATATTGACCTCAGAACCAAAGGCAAAGTTGAGGGGATCCATAATGGACAATAGTAAGCCACAGACATATCACTGGGTCAAACTCTACAGCACAAGGTATCTGTGAAAGTCTAACACAGTCCTGAGAGTAATATACCTCTGGCCCAAAAAAGACTTATTAAGCCTTGGCATTTTCACTACCTTATGTGTAGTTGACACCATTCATCTAGCTCCAGCCTACAACCCCAGGTCTCTCTTCTGTCCTGTGTTGAGAATAGCTACTGATTATTTATGAGCTGTAGACAAGTGAAAATGGGCAATTATAGAAACATCTGAGTGGTGGCATGAGTCTGATCTACTGTAAATACTTATGTGACCCAAACTTTTGCCATAAACTTTGGAAAAGGAAAAAAGTCTACCCGAAACAGACATATACACTGCTCATGAGATTATTTCCTTACAGTTTAACCTTCAGGTCTTGCTACAACAACAAAAAAATCACAGCTATAGAAACTGAATGTTACTCATCACAGTCATCGGATTTTCTCATACAGGGTGGCAAAAGCTGGTGGAGTTGGTCTCTGTCCTGTAGCTAGCTGTGGTTTGTGGAGCTGTCAATCTGGCATCCTTCCACAGTACTCAAAATTCATTTTGGCTTCTGGGTGTGTTTTTCTGTTAATCAGCTGCCAGTATCATTGTATAAATCTTTCCAGCCTATTTTATATAAAAGTTTCCAGTCTAGCAAAGTGGGGCTCTATAGCCTATTTCCAGACTTGCTGTCTCAGTTGCATTGGCAGGATCTCAAGCTGTGGACATTGAGTGGCAGAAAGCCTGCTCAAAAAATGGGGGCAGGAGGAAGAGGAAGGCAAAACTGAGGTGTGAGATAGCTATTACCACCAAAGAAGAAGGAGCTAAATTCAAAGGAGTTGGCATGACCTTGAAAATGGGTAGGACCATGGAGAAACAAGTTGGAGCAAAGGAGCTTGGAATAATCAGGAGTTTTCAAGGTGCTAGTCCACCCTTCCTTTCCATCAGGGTAGTGGTAATGACACCATCACCCTTAGCTTCAGCGGATAATCCTTCCTTGTCAGTCACTTCCAGAGCCACAGGCAATAGGGAGCAAAGAGACCATTGCTTCCAGTGCCAGAAATTTTAGCAGTCTGTTGAACAGATTAGGTAAATGCCTGTGCAGAATACACTGTAGAGACTGAAGCTGTAAATTCTTTCTTGAGTACTCTTAAATAACCCTATATAACAGTCTGCTGTATCTCTGTACGAATAGCCATCCCAAAAGGCACAGGATAGCAGACAGCTGCCTTTCACTGTCACATCTTCTGGACTATTATTAAGAGGTTAGCATGTGTTGTATATTTGTTTGCTTGAAGTTTGTTTTAAGGAAATGGATCCTGCTCCTTTCCAGAATTATAGAGCACATCCTCTTACACACATCTGTACATGCATGTGCACATCTATTCCTTGGGAATAGACTCCATTGGCTGCATATGCCACAGAATATAAAATTTGGATTATAAAATAGGCAGTCATATTCTGAATGCGTTTTACAACTGTAAATGTTAATACTGTGAGATTTGGGTTATTTTTCATCTTCACATAATAAAAGTATTAATTTTAAACTTTCTGTAAAACAGAATCACCTTAAAGCTAGGATGGAACTTGCAAAATTTCAGGGTCTAAAGTATTTGCTTGCTTTTTGTGTGGTATATGTCAGACAAGGGTAGATGAAAAAGGCCCACAGCAGGAAGCACAACTCTGCCTTAGTACATTGCTTGCTGTTTTCAAACAGCACATTCACCACTGACATTTCAGTGACCTTAGAGATCTATCAGGGGATCTCTGTCTAGTTTTAGCGCACTTGCATTTAAACACATATTAGGACCCTCGTTATGTCTGGGGAAGTCTTTTCATATTAGCTTGTAGTTACAGGCTTGTTTTATTCTTTTGCTTAATTAAACTGAAGAAGACTGACTACATGCACTGCTTAAAACAGAAGTATGGTATTCAATATTGTGAAACAGGAAAGGCTGCCCAGGGAAAAGGAAACATCTCACAATTCCATTGCATTTGTAACATAATAGCTGTATTCTCAAAGATAGTAAATATCACTCATAAGACATCACTTTGACAGCAGTTTGACAAATCAACAAGGTTACCAGAAATCAAGGTCTTTTACCAATGCACACTGAGTATCCATGGTTCTTTTTGTAACTAATGCTTTGAATTATATCTAATTTACAAACTGTTTTAAAGTTTTTGTTGTTATTTTTTTGTGGTTATTGTTGGGGGTTTTCCCTAGGCAAAAAAATAAACAAACTAAAACCAAAACCCAAACAAACTGACCTCTACATTTATCCAAACTTCTTCTGGATATCAGTCTCTCAGGTGGTTTTGCCTCTCTCTTGCTTGACAATCCAAGCAGAAATTCTACCCAGCTTACGGAAAACAGGGGCAATTTCCACTGACGAATCTTCAGTCATAGATAAGGTTTATTCTTGTTATCCAGGGGAAAAGAAAAACACCTCCTAGCAGTCAACTTTCATTTTGCCTTGAGTACACTACCAATTTCCTCCCCGGGTATTTGTAAGTTCTTGCCTTTACATGCATGTACTTTGATTTGCTTCATCCTGTTTTCTTGATCTAGTGGTTAAGAATGCTAACATTTATATTCAGAATATTTCTTGGAGTAAAAGCTTCTTCCAGAAAGGATAGGAAAATGTTGGGTTTTTTTTATATAATAACTGTACACAAAAATTAAGTAAGAGTTACTTGAGACATGCACCTAAATGCTACAGCTAAGCCAATGTAAAATAGAGAATCTATAATTTGAAAACAGAAAATACTATTTCAGGACTTGTACTGCCAAAAACCATGTTAGCCAAATGATACAGAATGCTGATATGGAATAAATTCCACATGGCTGTTTGAATTTGTTTTAAAGTGTTGACAGATTATTGTTGTACTAACAAGCTTCATGCTGGATCAGGTATCTTTTGACTGTGGCTTAGGTTTTATGAGTATAAAATGTAAAACCTACAGAAACTACAGTGTTTTTGCTAGTTTAAATTCATAATATTAAACAATTCTACACACAAAGTGGCTGTAAATTTTAATTAAACTGAAAGCTACTCTGTTAAATACAGGTTTTTTTCCACTTGAAGATTAGCATTGGGGTAATGAAAGCTCTTTTAACAAAACTGATATCTTTATAGAAACACAGTTTATGTATAGCTCAGTCTAAATAGACAGTATATCTTCTTCTGTACACCATTCTAGATAGCAGTCTAGTGTCTGTTTCATTTGACTGATCCTAACACAGATGATTTTCATCTGCCACACCTGGGTAAACCTCAGAAGCACTTGCTGTGTTCAGTGAGACAGGAATGTCAACTGGAAAGCAATCTTTTGACCTGTACCTGAAGTGGAACACATAATAAAACTTTGAAGTGAAAAAGTCTTTTTTTTTTTTTTTTTTTCCTTTTAAGATTATTCATAAGCAA
>NDXB01000712.1:26059-48842 GCA_002631895.1 Agapornis roseicollis
TTTTTTTTTTTTTTTTCCTTTTCAGAGTATTCATAAGCAGATTGAGGAACTTTAATTTTATTCTGTTTTATTATTTCAAAATTATTCAAAACTAATTCATCATTCTGCTGTGAATATCAATATTCCTTTTTCACAATTTCTATGCCATTGGCTATTTACACAACTCACATGTCAATGTCTCTTTCCTGATGGATTGATCTGTTTAATCAAACATGAAAAATCAAGGAGTAGAAATGAAAAGAAATAATAAATATGTTTCAGGAAACATTTTAGCTTAAATTTATCTGCTTTGTTTTTTGAATATGTCATCTTAGAAAGCTTGATCCCTTGAATATTTTTTTTTAAATGAGCTTGAAAAGATGTAAACACAGATGAAGTGACATTTTCCTGACTCAGTACTCACAGGATACGGAAAAGCTGCTGATGCTGTGGATGCCAGCAAAACACATTTCATTGTCTCCTAGAAAGCTAAATGCCCATTTTGACACCAGCAAGACAGGATAGTCCTTTTTACCACGGGCTAAGTTCACAGGACAGAAATATGCCTTATGAATTCACATTAACATGGAAGAGTGTTACTATTTGAGCAATGCAAAAGAAATGTATGAAAACATCTTGACCTACAGGACAGGTGAATTAGACTTGGGATATGTCTACAATTTATAAAGCAACCCTATAAATGGCGGCTCATTGAAGTGAAAGCAAAAACATGCCATATGGCAGAGTGCACTAGCTTTATTGCAGTTATGTGTTGTTCAACACTCTTGTATTGCATTTTTTTTCAACATGATAACAGGTACCATCTCGCTAGTTGTTCCTATCTGGAAGTCTAATATAACTAAAACCTTGTGGCTTTGTACATCACTCCATGGATGCACCTTGGGTAAGGTAGGCTTAAGGAAGACTAAGTGCTGACTTGGAAAATGCTTATCATAAATTGTACATCTTTTGGAGACGCCACTCAGAAACTTGGTCACTCACTTTTTGTCACCTTTCTCAAAAAGTTTAGAACTTGGATACTCCATTTCTTGCATTATATTCTGAATACTTGCATTATGTTCATGGTATTATCTCATGAAGAAATCATATGGTCTCAAACCAGAAGCTCTCCTACAGTGGGCCCAAGGTCTTCATTCTCACAGTCCCTACGTCTGCCTTCCAAGACTTGGGTGGTGTGGTCAGAGCCTTTGCCAGTGAAGACCGAGGCAAAGAAGTCATTCAGAATCTCAGCCTTCTCCAAATCCTGTGTAGCCAGTTCACCTGATGGCTTATAGAGGAGGCCTACATTGTCCCTGGTCTGTCTTTAATTCACAATGTACCTATAGAATCCCTTCTTGTTATCCTTAACATCCCTAGCTAAGTTTAATTCTAACTGGGCCTTAGCTTTCCTCACCTGGTCCCTAGCTTCCTGGACAACATCCCTGTATTCATTCCAGATTTCCTGTCCTTGCTTCCACCTTTTATAAGCCTCTTTTTTCCTTCAAATTTTTTCAGCAGCTCCTTATCCATGCAAGGAAGTCTTCTGGCATGGAAATATTGGAACAAGTCCAGAGGAGGGCCACAAAGATGATCAGAGGACTGAAGCATCTCCCATACAAAGACAGGCTGAGAAAGCTGGAGCTGTTCAACATGGAGAAGAGAAGGCTGTGTGGAGACCTCATAGCAGCCTTCCAGTATCTGAAGGGGGCCTATAGGGATGCTGGGGAGGGACTCTTCATTAGGGACTGTAGTGACAGGACAAGGGGTAACGGGATCAAACTTAAACAGGGGAGGTTTAGATTGGATGTAAGGAAGAAATTCTTTCCTGTTAGGGTGGTGAGGCAATGGAATGGGTTGCTCAAGGAAGTTGTGAGTGCTCCATCCCTGGCAGTGTTCAAGGCCTGTTTGGACGAAACCTTGGGTGACACGGTTTAGTGTGAGGTGTCCCTGCTTATGGCAGGGTGTTGGAACTAGATGATCTTAAGGTCCTTTCCAACCCTAACTATTCTATGATTCTAAGATAATGAGTATGTTGATATACTACTATGAATTCCTTGATTAAATTCTGGAGCTGAATCTAATTTGCCGCTCTGCATAACCATTGACAATATTTTCTGTTCATTCTCATTTGTACTCTGAGTATGTGGTTACACAGGTTTCCTGTGCTTTTGATGAGTACTATATAAGTGTCAGAGCTGCTTCATTTCCTGCTCAACTGTAAGACTGGGAACTACAGACACAAAATATAAAAGTCTAATTCTGTAGTGGCACCAAGGAGCTTGGGTTTGAGAACTCTGTTCTTCACTCTTTCTTAAAGATAGCATGATTTTTTCTGTAAAGATCATACAGAGCTTTTCAAAAGTAAGTGGGACCAGAGCCCAATTAAACTCTTTCTTTTGCTTCAGCATTACACCCTGCTGCCATGAATTTAAATCTCTACTGGACATTCAAGACCACAAGGAATGCAGAGTTTCATGTCACTGGTTTTGGCTTGGATTGATGCTCAGTAGTAATTGAAGACTCCTGTCATGATAGGGAGAAAAGGTCTTTCATGGTAGTTCAGTCAGAGGTGGATAGATCAAAACAATAATAAATATAGAAAATACTGAAAATATAGGAAAAAAGTATTCTGCTGCCTCAATAAGGAAACATGCTTGCTTCCTTCTATGCTTACTGGACAAAACAAAACAAAGCAACCCCAAACATTTGATTTCCATTTATTTGTGATATCCAACATACTGACACATGTTCTTCCACGTATTAATTTCTGTCTTTAGAAATAAGTCTCATGTACCTTTTATGCTGTTTTATGCAATTAGCAGCATGGCCTGCTGTCCCCAGATGTATCATGGAATATATGCCTCTGAGTTTTAAGGGTTGACCACTGCTCAGTAACTTCTTTTCATTATGGTATGAGAGTGATTTGAAGTAAGTGATTCTGATTGCTAAATGGACAGATGGAAAATCCAAGAAACTTGAATCCAGATGTCAGTAGCAGATCAAAGAGTTGATACTGAAGCTATATGAATCACCTTGATCTGCTTGCATGGTCTCTGTCTGCTTATTATAAACAAAGGTATAAATGCTGGCCTGATACAGTTTTTTCATCATCTCCCAAAGGAGGATGATTATGAAGTTATTAAGCAAGCCTTGATGATAGAGTTACCATTCACTACCAGTTCTTGGTCTGAGACAATAGGGATCTTCCTGAACTATAGTAAAATGATTATATATCAGATTAGTTATATTCATCAGTGGGTCAAGGACTTAAGTAGTTGACCATCATGAAGCTAACACTGAGTTCTCTCCATATCAAACAAAGAAAACAGCAATTCACTATCAGCCATTGACCATAGAAAATAGGACTGTTAACAGTCAGCAGCCAGTCTATTTGGATTTGGAAGATCTACAGCTGGATCTGCTTTTTGAGATTTTAATGACATAAAGAGTTTTTCACACCCATAGATCACACAATGCATTGCTGACTTTGTACAATAGGATGGCTTAGCACTTACAGGACTATCCACTTATATCAGGGCTTTCCAGAGCATGTATATGCCCATATAGTGCTTAGAGACTTGTTGAAGTAATATGTCAGTAAGAAAAGATTTTTCTATGCAATTTTGCATGCCTTGCATACTACCAGGGCCATTTAACCTCCCTCAGCTGTAGATCACCAGGTCAAATAATATGACTCTGGCTTTCTACAGCTCCTCTGTGGATGCAGAAAGGGAAGTACATGCATTTCTAGCTTTTCCCTATGCAGATAAATAGCTTGTTATTCTTATCAGGATCTAGTGAACTGTGCATTCCTTTAAGGTTCCTGAAGCCAACTGAGAGAAGTTATCCATCTACCAGATGAACAGCTGCAGTGTGGTGATAGAATGTGTATCTGGCTAGTGGCAATCTAACTAGCAAGTTCTGTGTCACTTATCAAAAATACACGCTAAAGTACAAGCCTTATCAGATGGTTCTCGTTAGCGTCTGCAAGAGACCATTGCTGCTGTGTACAAGTATCATGTGTCAAAAAGATGATACCAAAGCAGCAAGCCTCATTTGGATAGCAAGGTCATAAAGGACATTGTGAAAGGCTAGCTTAAATCTCAGATGGAGAAATCTCACATGTATGTTCTCTGCCTAAACACAGTCCAGAGCATATATCCTTTCCCCCCAAAATGTACACATGGACCCAGCTCAAAGTGTGGCACTCCTGAGAAAGAGATTTGTGCTTGCTGAAAACATAAAAAGACAGAAATTAAGAACACCTTCTAAACTCAGTGCTCTTGAAATCTACACCTAAAGTTCATCAGCTCTTTTGGATAGCAGTTTGTATTTACATAAGTACCAGAAGAGGAGAATGTGTGTGAGACTAGGGCTTTGGATTTTGGCCCAGTGATAATCAGATTTCTAACAAAAGATGGATGGACATAAGTGGCAAACAAGGTGGGTGGCTCATAGAAACCTTAGACCTGGACAAAAGAGGAACAGAAATAAGTTAATAACAAATGAGGTCAGGTAATGAAAATACAAGTACCACCATATAGCAGGAATCAACAGACTTAATCTTTGAGTAGTCACACTGCAAGCAAGTGAAATCACACAGCTATTAAAAAGCACCATTCTCTTCTTTTCTTCTAGCCTATTAATTTACCCAGACCTAGCAGAAGTGGGCAAACTTTTACATCAGTAGAAAACCAAACTTCAGGGCTTAGAAGGCTGAGCTGACCCTGACCTCAATGAACATGTGAAATAGAATTTTGGATGGTAATAGGTCTGAATTGCTTTCATGTGGCAAAAGTAGAGGATACCACAGTGTGCCTCCTGTTTGTATGTGAAGTAAGAGAGCTGGAAGTCAGTGTCCTATGGATAATAATATTCAACTCCTCATCAGTCTAAAGCTAAAATGGTCATGTTGTGTTTTACACACATTTTACACATTTCCTTCATCTTTTCCCTTAAACAAACCAGTTTCTAGGTATGGTTGTATACCTTCATTCAACACAGGGTTATTTCCACCTGAAAAAAAATTGCTCTGGATCAGATCACAGTAGATTTGTTATGTTCCATCTTCTGATTTATGGCATGTTCCTAGCTTTGCATATATCATTTTTGTTACACTGCTATCATAAAAATGGTCACAAAAATGGTTTGAAGGCCAAATAGTGATTGGAGAGCTCGGATTGTTCAGGAACTTGATATTCCTAAGAAAGGTAGTAGAGCCTTAGACATTGTTTGCTCATGAGTCAAACACTCAGCACCCATACACAGGGATAGCTGTAGGATAAATGGAATGTGTAGCATTCTTCTCTAGTTCCTAGAAAAAACCTAACTATTCAGCAGAATAACATGTAAGCCTCCTGAGAATACTGATAAGAAGGAATACAAAAATTAGGCACAAAAGTAATAACGAGACAAAATGATACAGTGAAAGTAGGCAGAAGTAAATATATCAGGAACAACAGTCATTCTGATTTCATCTTGCTATTACAAGGGGTTAAGAAGCCAAATTTATGGTGGCTGCATGGTCTGTGACAAGAGCAAGACCTTTTTTGGATTATTTTATTTGGTAAAAGAGTCATGCTTGTGAACTAAGTATAAGATTACATTTAGACATATTGATCATATTTTAGAATAAGAGATGCAATTAAATCTTATGTTGCTATATATAATTAAAAGGCAGTAATATCAAGCTGTGGGCATTGTTACTTGACAACATCTAAAAAAAGGGAGCATTAGTGGCTTGGACTGAAATTAAATATGACTAATAGACCAAGTTCTGCTTTTAGAGATAATGACAATCCTCTCATAAGGAATATTTTACTGCAATTATAAAGTAAATAACCTAAACCAAAGATTTTTAGAAATCCTGACCATTTTTTTTTTTTTTAATCATAGATGTCCATGCAAATGAAACAAGAAACAAAAGTAACATAATTCTGCAATTCTCTAATGCTCAAATGGAGTTTGTTATTTGGACATTTTTTCTGTTCTATCTATCTACTGACTGTATCAGGTCTGTGACTTTGGTTCTTTTGTTGACAAAAACTTTCCACATGCTAGCACTTGCACATATATTTTGATATACTCATTTCTATGTCTGACTGAATTATTATTACAGTTATTAAGCATGGGTATGGAATTCTAATACAAACAAATTTCCATATGTTATTTTGGATGCAGGAGTAAAACCATACAAAAATCTGAATAAACATTTTATTTCCATACTTGACTGTCAGTTAAGCAGGTGAGCTTTTCTGTTTGTGAAGAAAGATAATCTTGATGTCAATCACAGAAAATTTTTCTTACTATAAGCACAAATACTGGCTACATGATTGAGCTATAAGAGTAATGTTAATTAGTGCACATCATCTCCTACATTTTTAATTTCAACTGTTTTTTCCTCGTAGCTAACCAAGGAAGCTATTTAGATGTCAGAAAAGTAGCTGTGTTCTTTCTCCCTTCATGTAGAAATGGGAGGGAGGGAGCAGGAGAGTGCTTTACATCATGGAGTTTCCCGAGTTGATTGTGTTTCATTCAAGACTGAAAGTGCATTAAGAGCATAGTGATCAACACTACTACTGAGGCTCTCACAAGTAGCTCATTTTGAAAGAGTAGGTATTTATAATGATACTTTGAGAACCAGTGTACCATCAGTTTCTCCTTACAGAAGACAATAACCTACGTTTTCCATCAAAAATTTTGCTTTGGGAAAAAGGAAGATCAAGGTGTTTCAGTTAAATGCTGTGGAAGATGTCCAGCCTTTATGTATCATCAGGTTTGGAAAACTGGTGATGTGGGGAAATGGAAAAAAAATTACAGTATTCTTCCTAATTTAACTACTCAAAGTTACCTCTATATTACCTTGGAGACACATTTCAAAGCAGTATGATTTCTGTACTCACTGAGCTTTGAGACATTAGGAATATGAAATGTTTGTTTTCCTAGAGTGTATGTCAAAGAAATTAGTGCATGAAATGTGATAGTTTGTTGTGGCAATCACTTTGAAGGCTGGAGTACTGTAGACCATTAGTCATCACAATCTTGTGAGTATGTGGTATTTGGCAGCTTTACCCAAGAATGAGGTTTATACCCAGGAATTGCAAGGAAGAAATGATTTTTGCCTTGGAGTCTGTTTAAAACCAAATGTGGAATGAAATAGTTAAACCATTTTTCACTTTGTCTTTTGATGAAAACATGTAGCTATATCATACATATTGTAGTGTATTGCAATTTTATGCTGGGTTTTAATTTTCTTTTTTGTTACTTATGTTAAATTTTTTTGTTTATTTTGAACCTGCTAGAACAGGAGTAAAACCTTTAAAGATCCTCTGACGCACTTTTTGCACATATTAAATAAGAGGCACAAACAAGCTTATTTTTAACAATCTCTTGCAAATCACCTTTAACAGTGTTTGGCTTTTTTTATTTTAAACTCTTTCCTTCCAGTTACTCTTATCTTAGCCACTGCTATATGTGCATCCAGCAAAATATGTGCTAATAGAGCCATAAATTCTTGCCTTAATGCAGAAATGTGGCAAAGCAAACAAAACATTGTCTTTAGTCCTGCCTGATAAGTGCCATCATAATGTTGCTATTTATTCTCAAAGAAGTTTGTCTCCTGTGTGGTTTTACTTTTCCACTTGAGGGCCACTTGTAGCTTCATGGAACATCTCAATTTTGCCTTTCCAATGACTTTGATAATGACCTTCATCAAGGAAAATAAAGCAAAAGCTTTCTTTTAATGTGCCTTGTGAAGGAACCATTGATAATAAAAATACATGTTCCATTTGTGTTTTATAGTTTACCCTTATAAAGCATACTCTAGTTATAGTGAAGGGTAATCAAGGTGGGCTCAAGAAAAATCTTTACTAAAGGTCAGACTATCTGGGCTGGTCCCGCTGGCCAGTGGTGTTTACATCACACATTTATAGGGACAGGTGAGGAAACATGCAGGGATGAGAAAACGCATGCCTTTTAAGATGTTGTTTTAGGAAGATCATCAGTATTCCTCTTAAACATTTGCCTTACACACATAAAAGGTGGTCTCGGTTTGCCAAGTCTTAACATTGGACGTGTAAGTAATAACTTGGTTAGATGCCTAACATAGGGTGTTTTGTTAGGGTTGGTTTGTTGTTTGTTTTGTTGTTTGTTTTTTTTGTTGTTTTTTTTTTTTTCCCCGAAAATGTCTGGTTTTGTTCAAAAAAGTCTCGTTTGGATTCTGCTTCTGTCTCTCTGTAGTAATTCTGCTGTTACACAAATGAAAATTGTGTATTTTGACTTAATTATACCTTGCACTCACTGCTGAAATGAGCAGGGTATGTTTTAAATACTTTTACACAACAAGAATGGCGTGTGATTTAATTTACCTTTAAAAAGAGTATTTGTTGTTTCTGGTAAAAATCTTAGTTAGCTCTAGGGCAGAATTCTGGATTAGTCGAAGTGCATCTTGTCTTGGAGAAGAAAATCTAAATTAACACCAAGAAAAGCAATTCTGTATACAGAGAATAACAGAAAATACATTATTAATTATTTTTATTGTGACACTTCCCTTAGCAGAAAAAAACCCCAAAGCCCTCACACACCTAAGATGCTGGGAATTCATATATTTTTAATTGTCTTTCAGATCAAAAACATGACTAGACTCAGCTATTGAAGTCTCATTTACCACCGGGCGCTAAACAAACTGTCACTGTCTAGACAAAGCACTTGAGGGGAGACGGGAGTCACCTCCTTGCAGAGCCGCGTATGGCAATGCTGCTGCACTCTTGCAGAGCCGCGTATGGCAATGCTGCTGCACTCAGGAGCCCTGACCTGGCTTCCTTTCTTAATGCTCTGCGGTCTCTCAGCCTAATTGTACTTGAAGCAGTGAAACTGATGTGTTCCATGTGACATGTGCAGGGAACTAATTGAATTATCTTTTTTTTTTTATGAAATTTCTCTGAGTACTGAACTGATATGCAGGGATTTATTTTCTCCCCCCCCCCTTTTTTTTTTTTTTTCTCCTTTGATTAAAAAAACACTGAACCTTTCAGCAAGATATAACGACATGTGTAAGACAAGAAAGGCAATGGTTTTTACATCACAGCTGAAAAAACTACATGGGACATAATTTGGCCTTGGTAAGTCTTGAAGACCTGCATCACTCTTATAGAAGCTTNTTTTTTTACCATTTAGTAGCATGTAATCATTGATCATTTTTCCTGGCTTTTATTATCTAAAGATCCAATTCCACTGCAGCTGTTTGGCTAGCAGTTAAAAAGTCTAAAATACATATGTGACCTTGACATTCAGAGATCTACTGCAAATGCAAGTTGAAGGCTTAGAGGAATATGTCCCTAACTTTTTAATAATGCAGAGAATATTTCTATTGACTGGAAGTCAGAAAGAGATTACATCTTTCCTCTCCAGGTTTCTATGATAACTTTAAGTACTTCAAGTGAAGGTAGCAAAAGTAACAAGTGTTACAGCACAGTTAGGGTTAGAAAGGACCTTAAGATCATACAATTCCAACTCCCCTGCCCAAGGCACCTTACAGTACACCAGGTAGGCATTGAATGGTGCCAGGATGGAGCATTTACCACTTCTGTGGGCAATCCATTCCACAGATTCGCTAACCTTACAGTAAAGAACTTCTTCCTTATATCCAATCTAAACTTCCCCTGTTTAAGTTTGAACCCATTACCCCTTGTCCTATCACTACAGTCCCTAATGAAAAGTCCCTCTCCATCATCCTTATAAGCCCCCTTCAGAAACTGGAAGGCTGCTAGGAGGTCTCCACGCAGCCTTCTCTTCTCCAGGTTGAACAGCCCCAACTTTCTCAGCCTGTCTTCGTACGGGAGACTCTCCAGTCTCTCGTGATCATTCTCATGGTCCCTTCTGGACTTACCCCAACAGCTCCATGTCCTTTTTATGTTAAGGACACCAGAACTGCACAAAGCCAGAGGCCATTGCTTTTCGATATATTTTGCCTACTAATGTGGCATGTGACTTTTGAAATGATGAAGAAATATAGGCCAACATTATACATATAATTGAGCAATACAAAACCTTAAATTTTGAATGAATGCTTTTATAATAGAAATATGGAAACTAACCAGTATAGAACCATTAATGTAAATATGGGGTCTAAAATTGAGTGACAATCAGATATATTCATTCAGCTGCTGGGGAAAATGTGACTTTCTTGCTTTTGTAACACTTAGGTAGGAATGTAGGCTATAAAATTAGGCTCAGAAAGTTGAGGCTGTTCAGCCTGGAGAAGAGAAGGCTGCGTGGAGACCTCATAGCAGCCTTCCAGTATCTGAAGGGGGCCTATAGGGATGCTGTGGAGGGACTCTTCATTAGGGACTGTAGTGACAGGACAAGGGGCAACGGGTTCAAACTTAAACAGGAGAGGTTTAGATTGGATATAAGGAAGAAATTCTTTCCTGTTAGGGTGGTGAGGCACTGGAATGTGTTGCCCAGGGAAGTTGTGAGTGCTCCATCCGTGGCAGCGTTCAAGGCCAGGTTGGATGAAGCCTTGTGTGACATGGTTTAGTGTGAGGTGTCCCTGCTTATGGCAGGGGGTTGGAACTAGATGATCTTAAGGTCCTTTCCAACCCTGTCATTCTATGATTCTAAAATTGACACTTACTGAGACCACTCAAATCATGCCAATGTGATGAGAAGGGGAGAAATCATGAGAGTATATTTATGAAATCAGTCCCTCCACTGCTAATGTGAGGCTTCTTTGCAAGCACTGTAACTGCTTGCTAAGTGCTTCAACACAGTAAAAAAATACATCTCAAATAGCACTCAGACTATTTTGAAAAAATCATAAAGGAACTAGATGTGGATGTATTTGCTGGGGCAGGCAGTAGAGGACAACAGACAGAGGCTGAGAGAGAAAGGTTATTTGAGTAGAATTGTCCCAGATTTTCCCATGCGGGAAGAAGAGTTCAGGAGAGAAAGGGATGAGATAGAACAAGGGAAAGATATCATAGAAAAGGGAGAACTGACACATAACTTCAAGAACAAATGCATACTAGGAATGAAAGAGGGAAGGGACAGGGATATCTGTCCTCCCTCATGAAAACAAGGGCAAGAAAGGTCCCTGCCCCTCCAATGGTCTCTTGGATTCTCTGCATACTTCTCCAAAGATCTGGGATGAAACTTGTTTGGATCCATTTTCTCTTATTGGAAAAAGGATCGGCAAGATCCCTTTTGCCACTGAGGGCCTCTGAAGTGCTGTCCCTTCTCCCTGTGTGAGCTTAAGAGGATTCAGCGGCTCCTTACTCTCTCTTTGGGCAAAGGAAAGGGGGGAAGGAGAGGAGGAGGGAAAGGGAGGACTGCCCTTTCAACTGCCCTTTGGGTGTTCTCTGGGGTGCAGCGACTGGGGGCTCTGATGCACTAAACTTGCTTGAGTCGTCCTCTCTGTTCCCGTGGTAATGACATGTGTGACATAGGTATATGATGTAAACAACTTCCAGGCCTCCCTGTGCTAGCTGTTAACAACAGGCCTGATGGGATCACCGACTGTAAACCCCTGGCCCCTGGCAGGGAGGATGAGGACCCGCTAAGGTGAATGGAGCCATTCACACCTCTCAGAGCTGCATTGTTTTCTCCCTGTACTCATCTCCAAGGGGTGTTTTGATTCAGGAGAAACTGCCGCAGAGAAGATTGGAGTACTTAACACCTACTGGAGAAGTTCTCTTTAAGCACTGATTTCTTTAGGACTGTCTAGACTCTCTGCAGCAGTAGACATAAGGACTTTGATTGCCTTAAAATTGGTATGATTCTTCACGGGGCTGGAAGGAAGAGTGAGTTACTGAAACCTTCTCCCTTTCATTTACATCTGTTGGAGCCTTGTTTATCTTAGCAGCCTAGAAAGGCTCAGGATGTAAATTGGAAATGAAATCTATGTTAACAATATCATCTGGCACTGAGAACTGAAGATAAAGGTACCTTTCACTAATCTTTGGTTTTAACGATTTAACAGTAGTGGATTCTTTTGAGGCAAATTCACAGCTTTAGTAGTGGTGGTGCTAAGGAACAAGCACTTGTTTTCCAGGTGTCTTCACATCAGCACCTCAACAGGAGTTCACTGAATTAATGATATGCTAATAAACGTTATTAAATTAATATCACAAGGAAAAAAAAAAAGCAAAACCTAAAAACCCTAAAAACAAACAAACAAAACCACCACCAAAATAGTGAACCAACCAACCCACCACATAAACAAAAAAACCTCACCAAAAACCAAACATAAAAAACAAGAGACATTATCTAATCTTCCTGAAACCTGTCTAATCTAGGGCAAACTGTCCTCAGTCTCCAGGTCTAGACAGAACTTTAGATAGTGACATTATGTGCTTAAAACATTTGCAGCGTTGATCCCTAAACCTGCCATGAAAGGAATTTTCCAAGACATCATCTTTGTACATTGTCACCCCTCAGTGTTCCTCACCTAGTGTTCACTACTTGGTCACCTGCAGAATGAGATCATATGGTTCTCACTCACCTTCTGAGCTTTTTCTGCTCTAGGTCAGTCTTTCCTTTCCTTAGAATAATGTGAGACAGATATATAATATTTCTTTCTAAATGCCACAGGGCAGAAAGGTTTGAGATGATTCTCAGGCCTCCCCCAGCCCCAACAGCTCATGAAGCTAACACAGTTAAGACAGACCTATACCCTTTCCTTTGCTTCTGCATTTACGCACTTGGTATTTTTCTAACAGTTCATTTCATAGTCCTTTGCAAGTCCTCTGGGAATACTCCAAGGCAGATCTGGGAAGATTCTTGCTCTGTTGTGCTTGTGCTGTATACAACAAATAGCCATTCCCACATTTCTTGGACTTAATTGATTCCAAGCTAACAGGATGTAACTACCTGCCTGCAGCTCACTGATTTTTCTGAAAGCCAAGTTTGCTTTCAATATGCTAACATGTGCTTTGATGACAGCATTAATTGCTGAAGTCAAAATAAGTGAGACCCAAGATGACATCCTCTCTTTTCTCCAGCTTGGCAACCCAACTGCTGGCAAAGTGAAAACATAGTGTTAGCAGGGATAATAATAATGGGTAAGGAGCTGGAAGAGGAACCTGAAGTTATGGCATGACTTGATTTTAAGAAGTGCAGATACAAGGGAAAGGACACAGAATTCATCTGCTTGAAAAGTAGTAGTTTATAGACAACTTTTGTGTGAATAACTGTTAGTCCCAACAGGACCATGTAATGTTTATAGGCAATAGGCACCTATATGTGTGGTAGACTAGAGATTTTACTACATGACACTAACATAATGAAGCTAGAAACATTAAGTTAGGCAGTGAGAGATCTCCTCCAGCAGCTCCATTCTGCCAGGGAAGTATGTTATGTAGCTTGAAACAAAGGCCTACCTCATACTTTTTTATATGTACTTTTCTATACTTACCTGCTTTTATCACTTTTTTTTTGTAATGTCTTCTGTTTTAGCAGACCAGCTGTGGCTTGTACAGGTTCCTGTTAGAAGTGATATGATTGCTCCAACTAGATTAATTTTTTGGTTGATGAAGGGGAGATGAGATCAGATACCAACTAAGGCATTCTCTTAGCTGTCAAGGGATAAAAATAGAGTAGTGCGCAGCATGTAATATGTAAACATGTAAAAATAAGGGGCCTGTGTATGTGGCAGAGGTGGCCTGGTTTCATTGGCTGCACTTGTCCAAGGTTATCCTATGTTATAAACCGATGTGTATGGTTATTGAACAGATTGAGGCCATCCAGCAACACCTAGCAACATCTAGCATCTGTTCACCTAGCAATGTCAGAACAAGGGGGCAGTTGCCTCTAAAAGCCACTTACATATTAATCCACTCAACTGTTTTCTGCTTATACATCTGGGGATGAGGCAGGATCAGAGTCTAGCCATGACCTCACATAATCCTGCTTCTGTAGCGACACCCTTGCATAATGCAGAAGAATATTTGTGGCATAAGGGTCATATGTCACAGCAGCACAGGGAGTCATAAGTGCTGTGACTGTGTCAAGGAGTTTTTAAACAAGTGTGACTGGCTCCGAGCCTTACACATGTCTGTCACATGGCCTCATAAAAGAGATTTGAGAAGCCCTAGGAAAGGCTGTTCCCAGATGTAAGGTCACCATCACAAAACAATGATGTCCCTGTGAGGTGCTCCAAAAGACAATCATCACATTTGACCATTAGATTATTAGAGTGGATGTTGTAACAACATAGTGTTGAGTTTGAAAGGAAATTATTTTCACATCTGAGCCAAGAAAAATTTTCCAGTAACAGCAGGAAGATTCAACTTGGATGCCTACAAACTAATGCAAGTTAATAATGGCTAGGCAGAGGGCCAGTGGAAATAGATGGTATTTGTTTAAAAAAATATATTCCCCTTTCCCCTTACACTTTGTCTGTTGTTTGTTTTCCTGGACTGCAAGCACTTAATAGCAAAGATGTGCTTTTTGCTTTGGATCACTCATATTGCTCACTTTATCAATGGTTGCTAATGATAAATAGTAATAATATAAAACATTAACACCTTTTTATCCTTATCTGAATCTGTCCTTCAGTGAAGTACTGCCCTTGTTACTGCTGTATCATGGTGCAATCCCTTTAATGTCATCAAAACAGCAATACACCTGGGATGTGAAAGCTGTTAGAAAATCTTTGGTGTCAGTGCTGGAGGCAAGAGGCAGAAACCAAGAAAGCTAAGAGATACACCAAACTAAAGGGTGTGGTGTAAAAACGGCAAAGAATGTGAAGAGTCAAGAAATCCATGTAGCCAAAAGTGAATCCTGGGCCAAGGAACAGGCAGAGACAGAGCAAAACCTGGCAAGCTAAATAACAATGAGATCCTACAACACACAGGGCTGGAACTAGATGATCTTTAAGCTCCCATCCAACCCAAACCATTCTATGAATCTATGATTCTGTGATTCCCTTAGCGCTGATCAGTCTAACAACCCAACTCTTAATCTCAGCTTTGGCCAAATGGTTGACTGCAGCTCAGCCATCTTGATGGATACAGCAATATCTATTACACTCTGGCAAGAACCTGGGGCCCAGATGACATTCTGCACAGATAAAAGTAATGAGATACATACCTCTTACATGTTCCTACATACTTATGATGCAGCCGGACGCTAATATATGTAAGGAGCCATTGAAAACCAGGCAGTGTTTTGCAAGTCTTTGCACCTCACTGTAACAATAAAAAGTAATCAGTCATTGTCATTTTCCTTGCATTTTTCCTTCTGACTCTTCAAGGTGAATGTTACACCAAAACAATCTGGTTTCATTAGCTTTGAACAAGCTGCTGTAGTCATTTCCCTAGAAACAGCAAATATACACAAAATCACATTTTTCTATGAGTTTTGTAATAAAGATTCAAGCAGGAATGGTTGTACAAAATTCTAGCACCCATATCATCCACAAGACCTTATTAATACAATGAATCCCAAAATCTGTAAACCAATATTTTTCCTCTCACTATTCTTCACTTTCTCATTTTTAATATCATTCAATTTCATTAGCATTTCTTCACTGTGTTGTCAGTCTGCATTATGGTGGGGTTTTGGAAAGCCTTCAGTAAAAGAATACTTGACTGTGCTACAGTCCTCACCCTTTGTACCTCCGTTCAGATCCCAACAGAATGAAATTCTAAATGCCTACATGCTGCAGGAAACTAGTTCTTAACGAATCTTAGGATACAAGTCTAAACAGATGACACTACTTCCAATCTGCTACGGAAACAATATGTTTTAATTAAGTATAAGGTTTAATAAAATTTTCACTCCTTGTACGAAAATGAATGGTGATTAACAGATGGCTGACAAACCAACGCTAATAATTTCTGATTAAATGCTTTTGTTTAGTGTCTTCAGTCACTCTCTACAGGGAATTAATTACTGGAAATTAAAAAAATGAAGTTTCATGCCAGTTAATATCCTTGAGAAACTGTAAGGTAATCAACTGTATAGATTACAGTGGCATATGCAGGGCAGCTTGTGGTCAAAATTTGTACAACACACCCCAGACAGTTTTGAAGTTGGTTAGACTAAAAAATGTGTGTATGGAGAATCTGTCTTAAGCAACAACTCCACGGTTTTAAGTAAGCAGCTTGCAGCTGTATTCAGAACAAGATTCCATTGCAACTTTTCTTCAGTTTATGATTTTTAAATGACATTTATTTATTTACAGTGGCCACTACTATTGTAGGGTCAAAGCACATGTTTACATAATCCTTTCATGCTTCAAATTGCTCTTTAAATAATCAAACCAGCTTCTAAGGGCAAATCTGCATGGAAATATGCATGAGGAGAAGCATCCACCAGTGATTTAATGTGAAGAATGTAAGCAGACAGGCAGGGAGTGTAGTCTCCCTGCTCTGAGATGCTGCTGGCTGCAGCTGGCACTCAGCTCCCCACCCAGACCCAGGTTTCACCTAACTTGCTGAGGCCATTCTAGCTAAATTGGTATAACAGGCACCCCAGTAAATGTCCCCGAACAGGCTTCATATAAAACTAATTAAAAAGGAGATGAAAAATCACTTTTTATTGTGCATTGTCCTCAAAGAGATGCTACTTTGAAAATTTACCTGGAAAATTTTATTTGGCAATCATCTTCAGTAGGCAATGCTTTAGCTGAAGTCTGTGACTCTGGACAATATGCTCCTCTGAACTGATTGCCAATTAACCTGAGTTAGTTAACAGTTTTGTAGATGTTAATCTAGATATTTCATGAACAATTTAACAGAAATGTTTGTGTTTTTCTCCTGGTCTAAGCCAATTGGCAATCAATTAACTTGAATTTTAGCAGCTTAGGTGCAGTACTCTATCTAGAACAAACATGTCCTCTGTGCAACAAGGCAGCTGAATTTTCCCTGCAGAAAACCAGTACCAAGCCATGTGATGTCTTGTCACTATGCTATTGGAAGCACCTTCTGTTCCAGTTTGTCTTCAGTGCCACATTAGCCTTGTATTGGCCATCTGCAAGAGCTGAGAGAGAACTTAATGTGCACTTCTGATAAACTTGTGTTTTCAGGGTTCTTTAAGACTTTCTAATACTGCCTTGATCGTCATCACTTATGGCATTTAGTTGTCAGTGAGCTTCAGCTGAACTGACTTTTTCATTGCAGAAGACTTACTATAGTAGCCTGAAATATTAGTAAATTGTAGAGTTACATATATGAACTTGTGTCATTCAAGATTTCCATTATACAAATTCAAAGTTTTCCAGTGTAACCAAAAGAAAAAAAATAAAAAAATCAGTAAGTAAGAGCAAATAATTTCAGGTATTTTGGGGTCACTGGCTACAGCTAAAGGCAAGAAAATGTAAATAAATGATGAATTCCTCCATGATGAAGATTCATTGGGATTTAAATTTCTGTTCACTTTTAAACTCTTCTCCAGTAGGTTTCATTGGGAGCTGGAACAGCAAAGGCCTAAGAAATGTGAATTATTACAAAGTGCAGAGACTTCTCTTCTAGAGTCCTGTTTTAATTTTGTATTTTTTATTATACAACATATAATAGCTAATTATATAATAAATGTAAGTATAATAAACATCTTCAGTCTTTTTTAGAGCTCTAGAAAATAAAATTAATTTTCTTAACTTAGCTAGTTGCTCAGTGCTTTCAACTGTATTATTTTAGAATTGAGAAAGCTTTTCTGTAAGGTGGTAGGAAGATGTGAGCAAAGGGTTGGTATCATATGTACATTTGCAATCAGTCAAGGAAGTTTCTAAAGCACTGTGAAAACTATGTGGGTGAAAAAGAACATTGGCACCAGTGCAGTTTTTGCCATTGTGGATGTCAGTTTTTTAAATAATTTTGAATTAATAAAAACATAACTAAGTAGAGAATATGAAAACATGCATTAATATCTGTTCTGCAAGCATGACTCACACATACTTGCCTCATCACCTGTATCAGTACCAGCTTGTCACAGGAGTCAGATGGCACTCTTGGTTTCTGACATAAAAAGTCTGTTCAGCAGAGGAAGAGGAAAAGAGAGGTGTCAATTATTATCAACATTGCAATGAACACTTCCTCACACTAACAGGCAGATACATGGGAAAGACTTGTAGTGAGTAACTGCTCTTTGTGGTATTAACAAAAATACCACCCACGTCTCAGGCTTTGAGATAATTTGTATGTTCTACTTTTCTTTCTGGTTACCTTTCCCTTGCTTTCCAAGCATCTCCTTTGTTGTCTTTCAGAGCGATGCAGCTCTGACTCTGGAATGGCAGAAGGGCTCCCTTTCTCTTTATCACTTTTCAGCATTGCAGTAGAGGGTTTTCAGAACAACTTGAGGCTTTCTCATTAATTTTCTCTCTAGGGAAGCCCTTCTTTTGTCACAACTTGAGAGATAATCCTATAGCCATCATACGGACAACATTCCCCTTGAACTGATTGGAATCTCTGGACAGGAACTGCAGAATTGAGTCGTATGCCACCAAGAGCTCTTTGGCTAGGAGTTGTCAGGGAAGCTATTAGAGCTACTTGAGTGTATCACCACAACAAGCACTAGACTGGGTAAAGAGGTATCTTCAAAATGCATTCAAAATTCAAGGTTTACTAGGACTGACAAAGATTTCCAAGATCAATTACTGACGTTTTCCTTTAAATATATTGGAATACTATCTATTATAAGTATAGGTAGAGATATCTTAGAGATAACAATGGAGCTCATGCCTGCTGAACAGACTCACAATGACAGAGAAGTTGGAAAATACAGATCTTGATCTAAAACAATAAATGTAGGTATGAGCTTTCAACTCATTTGTGTTAATTTTTCTCACTGCAACTTTTTTAATGCATACATAGCTGTAAAGTGTCATTATTTATTAGCTATTCTGAAATGTTTCACGTATTTTCTCATTTGCGAATGTACCTGTGAGGCTGCTTAGAAAGTAGGGCATACTGTTGGGATGTGTAAAAATATTTGTGAATTAAGTTCTGATCTTTGTGAAATTTCAAATGATCTCAGTTCTTACACTTCATCAGAAGCTGAGGTACTGTGAACCTTTCAAGTAAATGCTCAGAATCTGATTTGAAAAAAAAACCCACCTGAAATATTTCACATACAAGGTTGAAAATAGCAGGATTTGTCAACATTCCTTGGAGATTCTTTGTTGCAGAAGTCATAAGGTAGAAACTAGGGGTCTGTTTGATGGTATTAGAGAAAATGAAGGTTATCACACATACCCTTTCTTCAGCAGTAACATCTCCCTTCCCCCCAACCCCAGTCCCAAGTGGTTGTGCATATCACTTATGCTGGGTCGTTATCAGGGAGATCAGTTTATTGATCTGAATATCAGTGCACCAGCAAAAGGAAGGGATGGTGTGAGGGAGGACAGGTTTAGTGATGGTGGCTGTGAGCAAAGGTCAGTAGCCCCATAGCTTCACCATCATGAGAAAGTCTGTCACTACTTCTATTGATTAGGCCAAATTTGCATTAAAAAAGTGTCTTGCCAGTAGCAAAAGGGATGCTGTCAATAAATTTTATACTGGTTCAGCAAGCAGAATGAATGCTGTGGATGGAAATCTCTTTTTGTTAACTCATGATCATTATGCTGATGAAATCCAAAGCATTTTAAATCAGCTGTAATTTCCAGATGATTTATGAAAAATGCTTGTTTCTAAAAACGATGATTTGATACGCTCCACAGTTAGTTTACTCTGGTGCTCAGCTATCCTTACAGATATAAATCTCTTCCTTACCACAACTTAACCTACCTTCCTGTAGATTAAATTTGTTATCTATTTGCCTCTTCTTGAACAATAGGCAAGTTACCTCTGGAAAGATGAGGTTCTTTATGGTTTTCTATGCTGATGTAAATCTGTGTATTGCAAGACTTTCACTATTGCATGGGATCTGAACACAGGAGCATGTTCCCCTGATTAATGGATTCCCAGAGGATGATCTTGAAAGAGACTGATCCTTTTCATGACACTATAAGGTTTGGAAACCTGGCAAAAATAAATCCCCCTGGGGGATCTCCACTCCCACCTTTTACAGCATATGCATGTTAACATATTTCTATATTTTAGCTGGAATAAACTGATATATGCATGTTAACATATTTCTATATTTTAGCTGGAATAAACTGATATATGCATGTTAACATATTTCTATATTTTAGCTGGAATAAACTGATACTTCATGCTTATGTTTTCCTGTCCTAAACCAAGGGAAGTAGAAAAGTGGAGACACAAACTTCAACCCTGAAGCCAGACCATTTTTAGCTGCAAGCAGAACTTTTTTTTTTATTTTAACAAAACAGCAGTTTTTTGTTTTGTTTTGTTTTCTGTAGACCATGCATGCAAAAACCAATTGTAATTATCCATTACACAGACAATGATTCACAGAATTATAAAATTTATTTTTTCATAATTCTACAAAGAATGGTGCAAAATACCCTTTGGTTTTCAGTGTAATTTTCTGCAACCTTTCATTATTCCTGATTGGCGAGTCAAAGTGACTGCTGAGTTATTAATACTAAACAAAGAATCATATTGATCCACAAGATGCTTTGCTGCCTATGACTTTAACTGTAACTTCAAGGCTTTACACAGATTTACCTGAGAAAGGGTGCAAGTTATGTCTGCATCTTACTAATTCTTTACTAGTGGACTAGTAAAAGCAGCTTTTTGGCATAAAGGTTTGTGTAGTCAATTAGCAGAGTAATAAGTCTCTGGTTTATCAGCTACCTGAAGGAAATCCTTAGGCAAAAAACATATTATATTTTTAAATCTCAGATAATCATGAAACTAAGCAATTGCAAATTCACAAGCAGAGAAAACTTCAGTATAATATCAGAAAAACTATGTATTGCAACAAAATTAAAATGCCATGATCTTGACTTCTGCTACCAACAGTAGCATCACTGCTGTTAGTAGTGAAAATCCACTAATTATAAGCTGATAGGGCCACAATGTTCTGTTCTGTTATCTGCTTACACCACTGAGAATTATTGCCATCTGTATGCCAGAAGAGAAGTGCTTCTCATTGTGACTGAAATGAAGTGCAAGAATAAGAGCTAATGGTTGTAAATGCTTATGCCAAGAGTCATAAGTGACTGGGGGCTCACTAGGCATGTCACCACTGTAACTTCAGCTGCAGAGTTGGCAACCTTTTGATTTCACATTCCCCTCTCCCATTCTCATTGAAAAGCTGTTTTCAAAGTTGAAGTGTCTTTTTACCTTTCTTTGTTTCGTTTCCTTTTGTAATTGTAGCTTTTCAAACACTGTGGGATATCTAAGTATTAACCATACTCTCCCATATCTAAAAATGGCAGTCAGCACTGTTTTAAAATATCTTTTCCCAATTTATGCATCATTATTTTAGGAACATATACTTTAATTTCACCAACAGAGGTCAGTAAACCACTGAAAGAGAACCCTAAGTGTTTGGCAAAAACACACCCTCCTCAATCTTTCTAACCTCCCTCTGATAGTTTTGTCCAAAGGGCCTCACTAAATATAAGCGTAGTTAACTAAAATTAATTAAAAAAAGAAAAAAGAAAGAAGCCAGTGCATGCTTATGCACACAGAAGAGTGAGTTTTATTAAGGATATGAATTACACAAAATACTGCATTGTTAAAGAACTGTCAGCACTAGAATATATTTCATATACCTGTTATGAAGCCAGTAACATACATATGTGCATAGGTATGATCACTGCTAAATCAATTTGTCAAGGTTAAAATAGGCTGTGACTTACATAGTAGTATTCTGAATGATCTGCTGAATTCTACTTTTCAAGCTCTGTGCTGTTGAAAACCAACCTAGTGTGGGGAGAATATGAAGAGGAGGATCCCAGAGAAGTAACATTTAACGATATTAAAATACCAGATAGAAGCTCAGGAAAAACCAAGAGCTGTCACTTACTTGCTCATTTTGGCAGTAACACTCAGCTAATGGAACTATATTAACACATAATTTTCCGACTTGTAGCTGTAATGAAAAGCTATTTTTACAAATCATTACTTTCGGTATATGGTGTTTCAGCCACGTGGCTTCTATTAGTGTACAGGGGAGACTCACAACTAAAGCTGCTGCACAGTACTGAAAGTGCACCTTTTATGTTGAACTAATCCCAGAGGGGAGTCAGCACTCACGCCCGTGTCCTTTTGACCTTTATCCTTTTAATGCATTTTGCCTCAGTAGCAGAAGGTGAAAACCTAGTTTTTACGTTTCAAAACAGACTGCTTCCACAGTAATTCTCTATGGAGCTAAGGCAAGTAACATAGTCTCCTGTGGAAACGTTGAAAGTCCCCAGTTCAGCCACCAACAATAGCTTTACAAATGTATTTTTAGAACCGCTTTTCTGGTAGCCCTTTGAAGCTCACCCGAACTGCCTTGCTGCCACCCCTCTCAACAGCTGCGAGCATGTGAAGCCACTGGAGTGGAAGATGTTAATTATCATCAGCTACTGGAATTTCTCCAGGGACCACTTGTGGTTAGAAACATGCTTCCCTAAAGAACTGCAGTAGGCACTGGAATCGTCTCTCCTGTAGCTTTACCAAAGTCCCTCCTATTAAGCAAAAGAAATCTCTCATTCCAAAGCAAAACTCCCAATCTTCACTTCCAAGTGTTCTTCCATTCAGGCAGGATTGAGTGATTTTTTTAAGCAAATTTAAGATTAAACTACACTTAAGTATAAAATCTTTAATTTCTGTGAACAGAGTTCCAACGATAGGGATTTTCATGGATGTGTTTCACAGGGACTAGGTTTAACGTATGTACAGATTTTTATTAAAAACTGCAGAAACAAGTCTAAAAAAAAAAAAAAAAAACCCCCCCCCAAAAAACACAC
>NDXB01000713.1:0-32417 GCA_002631895.1 Agapornis roseicollis
GACCTACCCTTCGTAAACCCATGCTGGCTGGGTCTGATACCCTGGCTATCTCTTAAGTGCTGCATCTCTTAAGTCAATGCCTTCTATTTCTCTGCTAGTTCCTACTTCAAGATTTCAGATTATAATTGAGCACTTATTTTTACAACACCTGGCAAAGGCCTGGCAAATTAAATATTTTATTCCAGTTTACAAGCTAGGTTAAATTAGGGGCTTATATAGCAGCAGAGTAGACAGCAAGAAATGTTAAATGTTTGCGTAAGTTAGGAACTATTTTATTGAAACAAAATTGAAGCAGAAGGGTTGAAAATTCTAAGAATTAGCTCCTCTCTTAACTGACTTTTCTTTTTTTTTAAATTTCGCTTGAAGAATTTAGTATAGCACCCTCAAAAAACAAAAAAATGGATGAACAAATAGATGCTTAGTGTAAGAAAACAGTTTAGGATCTGTCTATAGTCAATGGAAAAGAGTATTTTTAAGGAGTAAATCATCTCATTTTAAGAGTTTGAGCGGTGGTACCTCTTCCAAGGCAATTCATTCTACCTGGCACAGGCCAGTGACTGCCCAAGGCACTTGAACAGAAAGATTAAACTAAGTGTCTAACTTGACAATATTTGAAGGTAGGTAATTAATGGAAAAAAAAAAACATGTTTTGTTACTTCTAGAGCAATTCTTTAAAACATGCAAGATTTCAGGATATCCACTTTAATCAAATCACCAAGTTTTTTGTTTTTCTTCAGTGCTAACAGAGAAATCACTATCTTGTGAATTTACAAGCTACATTTTTTTGCTAGAAAATGCTTATTGTTGGTCTTCTGGGAAAAAAAAAAAGGAAATTAATCTTACACAAGCAGTTGAACTGCCACATAGCTTGCAAATAAATTAAATATTTCTTGTTTCATGGACTTCAGTATCAGTTTTTCTTTTTTCATTAAGACTTTTCCTGAAGACTCACATACGCGTTTTTATCCAAAGGTGAAATATTTTGAGACATACACATTATCTTTTAATTTTGCCGATAGTTTCCATTGCCTGTAAAATGCTTTCTATTCAGATGCCTCTGAGGTGATTAACCTTGGCCCTGAATCTGAAAAAGCTTCTTCTTATGGGTAACTACTAAGTTTAAGAAAATCACTGTCACAGTATATCATTAGATAACATTAATATTACTCAACTTTTTAGTAAGATTGATCTGTCTCTTCAGATGCTCTAGAGAATTTCTGGGTATATTGTTTGAAAACAAAAAATTATCCTGGCAAACCAGTGGTCCTCTGCCCATGAAGATCATGCTTCAGGAATTATGCATAGATAAGGCAGTAATTTTTATCATACAAGGAAAAATCTAACAGTATACAAAATACTGCTCAGAAATTATAGAGAAATAGAAACCTAAATCAAAGGCTGTCTGTATTTGCTAATAATCGTGCTCCATATCTCAGCAGAAATTGAGAGGCAGTTCTTGCATATTTCACTGAGGGAATTATGGCTTTAATTCTAATACTATGAAAATATTTCTTTCCTACTTAACAGTCCTACTGCAATACTTGCATAAGTCAACCATTAAAATCAATGCTTATTTCTGTATGGTGGCCTATTGTATTTTTAATTGAATCCAGATTTAAAAATAAATAACAAGCACTGTCTTTATCATGCTCATAAAATAAATAAGCACAATATATCATTCTTACAAGAACACTAACATTACTTTTTGAATATGAAGACCTTCATTGTTGGTTCTCTGCCTAAAACATTGGAGAAATAAATATGGCTCATTACACATTAATCGTGTGAGTTTTGTCTCTACTTTAAGATTGTGTAACTGTCTGAAGGTTAGCAATGGGTAATGTCAATATAGTAAATAGAATTTGTATCATCCAAACCCTTTTTTTTGTTTCTGGAAAACCTTTCTTACCTCTCAGATGTTCTAAATTATATGTATTTTTATAGTTTCTCATAATAGCTCTCCTGAGTTTTCTTTTGCAATGGAAATGCTTTATTTTCCCTTAGGACTGGTAATGGTAGACAACTTATCAAACATGAAATTGTCATAAAACTTCTAGCCCACTTTCCTACATCTAAGAGTGCTTTGCTTGCTTCCTTATTCTGAAGACAGAAAAATTTTTAGATCAAGACACAGACTTGATCAGTTTTTATGTAGTTGCTTATTAGTAGAAACAGGGTAATAACAGCAGTAAACATCACTCAAGAAAAATAATATTAAAAATTCCAGCAATGTTACCACTTCAGGTTTTGGTTGTTTTTTGTTTTGTTTTGTTTTTTGAAATCAAGCATACATAGAACTTCCGTTGCTAAGCAGAATTTTATTTTTAATTTTTTTTTTTAAACCTAAAACCACAAAGCAATACTCTCACTAAAAATTGCAACTAGAGCAATCATTAAGTCTTGAAAATGTGGGGTGTGCTGCTTTCTTAGGGTTTTTACTAATAAGGCTTTCAATAGACCACTTTGTATCAATAGACCACTTGAACTAGAACTCTGGGAGCAGTTCAAACAAACAACAAAAGGAGAAAGTTTTGTGGTGTTCAGTCCATGAACTGAGATTTTAATAGTAAGCTAATTCCAATAGATAGCAAATGCAGTGTGCAGAGAAACTAGCCATAGGGATTATCTTTATTGTGTTTTTGGCATTCGAAGTCATGTAAACAATTACCTATTTCAGCTGAATGTCATCTAACATATGGATCTAATAGCTTTATGCCCATTTTAAATCTAATCAGTCTGCAGCTTGGCTGTCATTAGGTGTGAAAAAGGCAGGTTTAAAGCAAAATAAAATAATTCAGGCCTGAAAGGACATTCAAGGAAAAACTTAAGCACTAAATTGTGATATTCACTAGTAAAAGACAAGTTTTCCTGGTTCCATTAACAGTGCTTCTTAAAGGCCATCAATATATACCTCTAAAGAGAGAGTTCGATTGATAAAAACAGCAGGTTTACAAAGGTACTGTTGCAGCTAGAGGTTTCTACTTGAAGTAGAAAACATACTCTGTTTCTCCTTCCCTGGCCATGCTGAGTTAGTATTCTGGTGCAAAGCTGGCAGATGGATAGAAGCAAAGGGGTCTGAGAAATAGTGCCCAAGATAAAATGCACTGGGTTTACCGGCACATTGAAGACTTCCAGACTAATAAAAATATGGCCATTAATAAATGAAGGCACTTCTGTTCTGTCTGAAAGATAGCAATAAGATCTGGAAATCTGTGTTAAACCATTCTTTTTTCCATCAAAACCAAATAAGTTTCATTATATGATCTTTTTTCTTTTTTTTTTTTTTTTAACAGTATGAATTTTAAATTTTATTCACTCTTCTGATCATGATCACAGAGGGCTCTGTAACATAGCATAGGGAATTCTAACTAGTAGTTCCTAAACCTGATGAATGCTAACAACCAAGTGTTGCCTGGGAGAAGCATGGAAGGTGTATTGGCTTCAGAAAATAAGAGGCTATATTTTTCTAAGTAACTATTAACTTTCGCAGCAATAATCAGTGAGTAGTCTCAAGGAAGCTGATTAATTTTAAAGGAAGTTCTATTTGTAAAACTGAACTGCCAAGCAGAGTTGCAGAGGGACTGAAAAGATCGAAAATTTATGTTACAGAAAATAAGTAGAAGCATATTCTGTTATGTTTTTGATATTAAAACTTTGTCTTCATCCTGAGTTTTTCATAATAGCTGTCTGAAATATTACTTTTTTACCCATAAGTGTTCAGTGAGTGTAATTCCAGTCCACCAGGATTATAGTAGGACCTTTGCTGATTTTACGGATGCCAGATTTTGTTCTGAAAGCTAAAGACAGTGGTCACAGGAAGAAAATATAGTAATGACACTCTTTTGGCTATTCACCTCATAGCTGGAGAACTCTTCCAGCATGAAACTTGATTCAGTTATTTCCTGTGTCATACAATATTTTGGTCATTTTTTCTCACCATTCTGAAGAACATCCCCACCCTTTCATTTCTGAAGGTAATTCAGTTCAGCAAACACAGGTTTTAATGTGTAGAGGCAGAAGGAAAGTAAAAGTGAAGGAAATTTACTTCTGTGAACTGGTCCCAGACATATGGAATTTGCCTTTCTGAAGCTTTATCTTTACAACCTGTAATCTTTATACATGCTATGCCACCAGAAATCATGGACACACAGACTAAAAAATCTTTGCTGATCCATTTTTATGCATGCAAACCTTTACTGACACTTTCAAAAATAACTCCAAGTTATTCTCCTGAAGATTCCATAGTGCAAGATACTTCTGCTATCAGAGAATGTATGTAAGGAACATATAGCAGCACCAGGATAAGAACCTATCTGATAAAAAAATATTACAAGTTTATTATATAAAACTCTTAATGTTGCACACCAGTTTTGAAAACTCTTTTGAGCACCATTTACAACTTAAAAGAAACCCAAAGTTTTACAATTTAAAATAACAATTTACATGATTTACAATTTAAATTAGAAACAACTTACAACTAAACAAAACAATTTCTTCTTAGAGAAGGTGGGGGGAAGATAAATTGCAATGTAATGATTAGTACAGTCTAAATATAGTGTATGTTTTCATTCTGAATTAGTTGGAAACACAAGGCAATATTTTTTTTTATTGGACATACCGAACTGTATGTTGCCCTGTGCAGAAACAGGTGCAACTTAGGTTTAATAAATGTATTTAAAAATATATTTCCAATTGGATGGGGGATTCATCAATTTTTCCAGGTATTTTGGATTTTTCAGTGGCTAGGGTGTCTTTCAAGGTTATGCTTTATCTTGATTTCTGAGGTAATTTACATACTGCTTTCAACTCTGAAAGCAAATCAATCATACCTATCTCAATCCACCCTCCTATCAACTGAAAAATAGCATAGTAGAAGAAGCATGCAAAAACAAATGTTACCAAACAAACTTACAGAAGAAATTTTCTCAGGGTAAACTCTGACAAAAATAAGTGGCTCAGAAATACCTTCATTTTGCAACAAAAGCAAACAGAATAACAATTCTTAGTAATGAGGCAGCAACAAAAGTCCACAAATTTATCTGCTGGTTTTAATTCAAGTTTTCTAGTCAGCTAAGCATGTACTCAGGGTGCCACAAGGTTCAACTGCTCCCCATGAGCTGTGGGCTGGGAGCATAGGAGGTTCCCTGAGGCCATTCAGGGCCCATCCCACCACCCCAGTCAGCTGCAGCTCAGCCGGGGGACACTAGGGCAGCCCCAGCCTCGGGCATGGGCATCTGCTGGGAATGGACCAAGAATGAGTCAGCATGTGGGGAACTGGAGACCAGACCTGTTACAGCATTGTTGGGGCAGGGGCTGGTGGCCCTGAGGCTGAAATGGGGTCCTGGGCCACAGGCAGCAGGGGAACATGGGACAGTAGGTTCTGCAGTGCCCTCAGGACCCAAACAGAAGAGCAGTCCTGGTCACAGCCACAGAGCTTCCTCAGAGGAAGGACAGCATTTAAGAGAACACAATGCTTGCATGAAACTGAGAGCAACTTTTTTATTTGCAAAACATTAGAAAACTTGTTTATTTTTCCTGTAAGACTGCTTTTACTGTTTCCTTCCTCCCAAAGCGATTTGCTCTTCAAGCCATTACTTCTTTTTTTTTTTTTCTTTAAACAGCTTAATTTAAAATATGTACACTAATAACGCTGTTGTACCATGCTGCTTAAATTATTTACTATCACTGTACTTTATTGAAATGCAAGAAAAAGTTTATTCTCAGAGAAATGAAACAACTATTAACAGTAAATTGGACTTCATTACATTTTCATAAGTCTTGATTTAAGATGATTATAAAATTAGAACCTCATTGCTATAAATGCAAATATCTTCTTTCTAGCTTATTTTATTGTCAGTTTACTTTTACAGCCCCCAGTCTTGTCAGAAAAATGTGTGGTTACTAAATTATTTTATATACAGAATCAGTAAGAATATAGAATACCTGCTGGTTCAATTATTTTATATAATTATGTTTTTGACAAAATTTCTTTTGGATAGATTCAGTTGTTATGTAACTTAATGTCAAAACCTGTAATGAATGTACTGTTTGCATGTAACAAATGCACTAAAAAGCCAAATGCCTGGGACTTTCAAGAACTGCATTAGCAGTTGGAGAGGCATTTAAAAACTAGTAAATCCCCCATTATTTTTTTCTTTTTCACACACCTTCAATGGTCTGACTAATACAATCATAACTACCAAATGAAATACTGTCACACTAGTGTCTTTCCCCTGTGTTTCTCATAGCCATTAAGTAAAACCAAGTTGTTCCATTCAGTGGATTTGCGTTCTACTTTCAGGAATCACCAGCCCTGGCAACATATCAGGCCCATGTCCTCTCTGTCATGTCTCTTTGTCAGCTTTGCTAGGAAAAGACAGCAAATGCTGAATCTTTTCTAGAACTTTATGCCTATAGGTTGGACAAAACCCAGCAGTATCTAATTATATACAGTATAAACAAATCCCAGCCATACCTCAGTAGTCTCATCTTTACCCACTATTAGTTCTTAGCAAACACGTATGAACATAGGTTTTGGGGGATTTTAACTTAGTCAGTGTATACACACTTTTTTTTTGCAAATAGGTTGAGAATGAAGCACAGCGTGAGATGACACAGAATTTCATAGTGCAGTTATACAACAGTTCTATATTCCTTCCTAACTTTTTTCTTTTAGTTTTTTTTTCCTTTTCATTCCCATACTTGCACATTTTTTCATCTATGATTACCTAGGAAATAAAGATATGTCTGGACAAGTGGCATTTTGGTTTTATATATATATGTGTGTATATACATACATACACACATACACATTATTAATTTTAAATTCAGAGTCACACATGCTTAAATTATTGGATATAAGTGTCTTCAGTGAAAGTAGGTATTGCTATCAGAAAATTTCAACAACTGTTGCAGAGTCTCATTTCATCTCAGCATATGCAGAATTGGGATAAAGTTGTTGGAATGGGCACCAGCCAAATCCTCTAGTATATAGAAACATTCATTTATTCCTCTCGGCTTTAAGACATTCAGTCTTCCATACATTCACATCATCCACACAAGTAACATTGCACTTAATTCTACCTATCTTATTTGAATACCATATTCTGTATTTATCATAGACAAGCCTATCTCTTAACACTTTATTGTGTAAACCTATAAATTTCAATGCAGGGGACATGTAAAAGTTTTCGGGGTTTATTTATCTATTTTATCATTTCACTACCTTACATTCTGTACATAGAAGTTACATGGGAATAGAACTGTGTTATACTTAGCTATGATTTTTGTTTCTTAATCTGAGATGTTACACAGTTACAACTGTATTCACAGCCATTTTGGGGTTTTCTTGTAACTTAAGCTGTTACATTTGAGTTAGCAAAACGCTCACATACGGAGAAATCTTTAGGCACCTACATGGCCAAACTCTGTTACTGGCTATTGTCTTTTAATGATTCAGAAGACTTTGTCTTATATCTGCATTTTGGTCTTATGTCTGCAGTTTGCTCTCATGCCTGCATTTTGGTCTCATGCTTGCCTTCTCTGACACAAGTTCCATCAGCAGTTTATAATAGGTAAAGTCTGAAGTTGCAATAAATTGCCAGAGTGTTTAACTGTTATATATCTGTATAGATTTGCCCATTAGAGATGTAGGCCCTTTTTTCTTTCTTCTTTTCCTGCAATCCTGCCACAAAAACATACTTCTTTTCCTAGATCCAAACTTCTGAAATAGAATTCCTTGCCCTGAAGAACAATTTCTACTGAACAGTATTTTTCTCCTTTTTGTTTTCTTCAGTCCTCCTTGGCTTGTTCGCATTTTGCTATAAATTTTAAAGGGAGTAGAACTTCTCCCTGCAAAACTGCTTTACTTGTTCCAGGTCCCATCTCCTAGAGAATGATCTGTTTCACATACCAGCCAGTGCACAGCAATTGAAATGGCACAATTTAGGGAGCCCTTTGACTTCACTGCTGGTATGTAAAGCCACCAAGAACTTCCATAAGTTTCTGAAATTGTGGCATTAACTTAAATATGTGTATGTGCACACACATATGTAAATATGTAGACATACCCTCTCATTTTATAGATATATATATATATTATTTTCTCCTTTCTTTATATGCATACATATATATATCATAAAATCACAGAATTACAAAATTATTTTGGTTGGAAGCGACCTTAAAGATCTTCTAGTTCCAACCCCCTGAAACAGGGACACATTCCACTTGACCAGGTTGCTCAAAGCTCCATCCAACCTTAAACACTTGTAGGAATGGGGTAGCCATAACTTTTCTGGGCAACCTGCTCAAGTATCTCACCACCCTTGCAATAAAGAATTTCTCCCTAATATCTAATCTAAATCTACTGTCCTTAATTTTAAAGCCATTATCCCCTATTCGATCACTACATTCACTGATAAAGTGTCCATTCCCATTTTTCCTGTAGGCCCCCTTTACGTACTGGAAGGCCTAAAGGTACTATTATAAGGTCTTCCCAAAGCCTTATTTTCTCTAGGCTTACAAACCCCAACTCTCTTAGTTTGTCTTCAAAGAACAGGTGCTCCAGCCCTCTGATTATTTTCATGGCCCTCCTCTGGACTTGCTCCAACAGCTCTGCATCCTTCTTATATTGGGCTTCCCGTAGGCTGAGCACAATACTTCAGGTGGCGTCTCATGAGAACTGAGTAGAGGGGCAGGATCATCTCCTTCAACCTACTTGTTTTGATGCAGTCCATCATATGGGTGGCTTTCTGGGCTGTGAGAACACACTGCCAGCTCATGTTCAGATTTTCATCCAAGACCCCCAAGTCCTTCTCCTCAAGGCTGCTCTAGATCAACTTATGGCCCAATCTGTATCCATGTTTGTGCCCCATTCCAGGTGCAGCACCTTGCACTTGGCTTTCTTGAACTTCATCAGGTTCATATGGGCCCACCTGTCAACCCTGTCAAGATCCTTCTGGATGGCATTCTTTCCATCTAGAGTACCTACCACACCACACATCTTGGTGTCATCACCAAATTTGCTGAGGGTACACTCAATCCTGTTGTCCATGTCACTGACAAGGATGTTGAACAATGCCGATCCCAATGCTGAGGAACACTACTCATCACTGGTCTCCACTGGGACATCAAGCTGTTGACCACAGCTCTTTGAGTGTGACCATCCAGCAAGTTCCTTATCCACTGAGTGACCCATCCATCAAATCCATGTTGCTCCAATTTAGACACAAGGATGTCATGTAAGACAGTGTCAAATGCTGAAGCACTTGACCGTGAAGACTGAGGTAAAAAAATTGTTGAGTACCTCAGCCTTCTCCATATTGGCTGTTGCCAGGTCTCCTAATTTACTCATCAGGGGGAGGTACAGTTTCTTTCATCTTCAATATAAATATAATACGTATACATACATGCACAGATACACTCTGACACAGAAGACTTATACTAATTCAAATATTGTCTAATTATCTTTATTATAAAAACATTTGCCTGACTTTGCTGTTGTCCCTACTCTGGAGTTCTGCAGTATACTAAGAAGAAAATCCTTCTGTTATACACATAATGGCTATTTGCAGTAATGCGTAGAAAATTTCAAGGTAGTCAGTTATGCCAGACTACAATTTTTGTTGATGTGTTTTGGGTGGGAGGGGTTGATTTTTTCTTGTACTTATGAAAAAAAACACTTCACAGATTGCATCAGAATCCCTTTTTTATTTTTTTTTTTTTTTTAGAAAAAAGAAAAAAACAACCAACCAAATGAATGAAAAAAAAAAAAAACCCACCAAAAAAAACAAAAAAAAANAAGACATGAAACAAGGCTGTTAGCAACTATTCTGACAATTTATGCTTTCTGAATAAGAAACTTTTTTTTTTTTTTTTTTTAGAAAAAAGAAGAAAACAACCAACCAAATGAATGACAACAAAACAAACCCCACCAAAAAGAACACAAAACAAAAATTAAACAGAAAAGACAAACCAATAAGAAAAGTTACAGTCTCAATTGCTCCATGTAAGAATATCTAAGCATCCAAATTTTTGACACAGACAGATTTACCAAATAGAAATTGCACTGCACATGCACTGGTTATGCAAGTTTTCTAATTATGATAAAGTTGGTTAAATGTCAACCCACCTTTAATGACAATTTGTCTGTTCTTTATGGTGTTCTTTATTGTCAGTGAAAAGACAAATTGAACTATAAAATACAGTAGAGTTCCTAAATCTGACATTTCTAGATTTCATTTGGGCAGAAAATACAATGAAATGACTCCCTAAGGCATATCAATAACAACATTTCAACAAAAAGAAAGATTACATTTTACACTGTTGCAGGGGTGGATAAAGAAAGCAGAATTTATGTGGTATAAATTATCCTTGTTTTTCCAAATTAGGTTCATCCAGTTCAAGAAATGCATCTTAGAAAGTGTTTTTAAGGTTTGCAATGAAGGTCATATAGTCTAACCAGGCTTATTCATTCTGTAAATGGAATATTTACCTACCTAATACAATCTAAATGTTCCTTAATAATGCATTGTGTTTGCTTCATTAAGCCTGCTTGCTGAACCATTACACAGTCAAAATTATTCTCTGTAGGGAAAATTTATCTTCTAATGTGTTATGCTGTTTTCCCCAACTTTGATATCAATTGTAATATGTCCTCATTGATCAATTTAACCTCTATAAAACTTCCGTTTGTACATTTGCATTTTGGGGGCTTATTTTAGATTTGTCATGCATGATTACTAATTTTATTTAGTCTGTCTCTAATGAGGATAGTACTAGGAAATTATCCACCTCTGCCTAATATATTACTTATCTGCCTACAGCATTCACTGACTAAAGGGATGATTTCAGGTGCATGTATGTAAAAGGTGTAATCGTATATGAAAGCTCTGTACATTCATAGACCTATTCTGATAATATAAAGTTTGTCCCTCTGATTACTGAAATTAGAGACACAGAGCTAAGTTTTCAGAAGTGATTACAATTATAATTTTACTTTTAAATTTTTATTTTTTTTAACTACAAGATCAGCCTGGTTTTCAATTTTTTTTTAAAACTAATTAGGGATCTGATTCACCAGGTTTGGTAACAGAAAGAGGAATAAATACTGTGTAATATTTTCATTCTTTACATAAGGATGAGCACTAAAACTTAGAAAGCACATTTTGGGACTAGCTGTACCCAGCAACGGTCATAACATTGACCTAAATACCTAACTTTCAGACATGCCTCTGAGAAACCTCCCAGAATGTTTTAGTTTAGGCATTTTACCCTTTTATTCATTGCAGTGCAATTCCAGCTGGACACCTGGCATTAGTAACTTAATCTTATTGGAGAAAAGGATATTGAACAAGTTATTTATATTATCTTTAAATTTTCATGGATTTTTATTTTTTTTTTTTTTTTTTAAAATTATATGTTTTTTTTTTTTTTTTTTTTTTTAATAAATTAATATCAGAATTTAGAGAACAAAACAAAATGTTGTTTAGTTACGGTGGTATTGACATGTTACATGATAATTGACATGAATGTTGGATATTCTTCAGNTTTAAGATTAGCAGTTTCTTTGACAGTTCATACATCTTGAGAGACACAAAGTATACCATACAATAGTTTCCTTATTCTTCTCAGACATCTGATTTTATATGTCAAGAGCACTGACAGTGAACATACTTGAGAAAAAAATGTGGTTTACATTATGCAGCGGAAATAAGATTGTATATGCAATGATTTTCCCAGTTACCCACAGTGATATTTCTTGACCACTGGCAACCATACTCACCCATTTTTTCTGGGCTTGTGTGTTCTGTCCTGAGTTTCATATTTGGACCCAATGCATTCTTAGGTCAGGGACTGCACTACTTTTGCCTTTGCATGCAGAACCCTTGGTCTCATACTGGAGCTCTTGTTTGCTGTGGCAAATAATTAAAATTAATTTCTCTTTGTTATTCCTCCTTTAGTCTTCATTTTATTTAAAAAAAGTTTTTGAAGTTTCTGTTGTACTAAGATTAGCATTGCAGGCTATGTGATAGTTATAACTAATCTAATTATTTGCACAATTCTAAATCTGTTGACAAGATATTACTTCTTCAGATCTAAAATTGAAAGAAAGCAGCAATAAAGAGTAGAAAACTATAGTAGAACATATGGAAATCATCACTGCTCTAGAATTAAAAATAACCACTCCGCTGTTTGAATGTAGGTATATATTCATATATTCATTGTGATCTTAAAAATAGTAGTATTTCCTGTACCAAACCTAGCAAGTTACATGCTTAGATTTCTCAGTCATGCCTTATGTTTCATGTACTTATCTAGTAGGTATTTTCTATGAATAAAGACAATGCTGTAAAACCACTGTATGTCTTACTTAAGTAAATATCATACTGTTATTAAACATTGGAATTGAAGTAATTACAGCTTGTCCAAAACCCATATTTTGCATTTGTAATACATGACTTCTAATTAGAACCATTTTTACCCTGTAAGAAATCTCACACACAGGACGATTTTGTGCTCATAAATGCTTTTAAACCACCACTGCTTGAAACATTTTGGAAACAATACAATAATTTTGTCAAAAATTTGCCCTGTTTCAATTTGGCAAAGCAAAGTTTCTATGAATCTACGTAAGGATATCTTGCAAGTGTGTGTTTCACCATGAGAAGGAGGAAGATCCAACGATCAAGAGTATCAGACTAAAGATGGAAAGTGAGTTAAGAATCTGCAGCCCTATGCTTTGGGAAAGAACCACTGAACCAATGGGGATGTTAGTCAAATAAGAATTGTGTGATTATTAGACTATGATTTGACTATCCTTAGTTTGCCGATGACACCAAGCTGGGTGGTTCGGTTGATATACTGGAGGAAAGGAATGCCATCCAGAGGGACCTTGACATGCTTGTGATGTGGGCTGATGCCAACCTCATGAAGTTTAACCATGCCAAGTGCAAAGTCCTCCACCTGGGTCGGAGCTATCTCAGGCATAACTGCAGGATGGGCAGAGAAGAGATTCAGAGCAGCCCCGCAGGGAAGGATTTGAGGGTGTTGGTCCATTCTATTCTATTCTATTCTATTCTATTCTATTCTATTCTATTCTATTCTATTCTATTCTAACCTAACAGACATATATTTTTATATCGTAGCGGATTCCAATATATTCTAGAATATTATATTCTATTCATGGGCTTCAGCTTCACAATAAACAGCAAAAAAAACCTTGTTACCCAGAATCTAGAGGCAATCTAGATTATATAAGGAAAAGCAAATTGATTTGGATTACACTGACTAGAGGTTGAGAGGGGTACACATAACTAGTTCCTGTGAAACTTGAAACATCTGAAATTTTTTTCATGTCAGCACTCGAGTTTTTTCCTTCTAGGTGGTTACTGTGAAACTTCTGCACATTTTGTCCCTGTATATAGCAGTTCATATAGGGAAATTATTCTAGTAATAAGACAAAGAAGATCTTCAGTACTCTTTGCACATTCATGACTTTCAGTGGCACATATCTAATATTTAAATATGTTTTTGCTAGCTACTCTTTCTGTCAAGTTAAAATAATGCATTTTCTATTTGTTAAATGAATTAAACATTTCTATAGTTTTGTCTATGTGGTGAACTTCATTACGCAAGATATTTAAGCATATTTAGCAGACACATAACTATGATGAAGAAATGACAATGTGGTAGGATATTTACCTCAATTTCCTGAATCTTCTTATGGCCAGAATAGAAGGATTTCAGCCTTTTCATTGTTCACTGTATGCTGCCAATACTTCTTCAAAGTTAAGGGGGAAAAAAGCATAATGGAAATCTGTTTATATCATATATCGAACTGAAACATAACATCTTGCACATCTGAAAAAGAAAAAAAAGTTTACCTTCTCAAGAGGCCTAGGGCAAGTCAGTACAGTCATTGAAGCAATCAATTTCTAGACTATTAGTATCTTATGTGAGATAAAAGTTTGTATTGTTTAGCTACTAAGAAAGGCAAAAAAATATCACTCATAAAGGAAACATTACTCAAGCTTTATTTTCATCTAGGAATCAAAACAGAAAGTACTGCCTACCTTGAAATTCAAAATTTCTTGTCTTGCTAAGAAAGCGCACAGTATTATATCAATCACAATTTGTCATAATTACAGCTTTTACTTTGTCATTTATGACATCTCGGTTTCTTGTAATAAAATGTGAGAAAGATGGAAAATGCTTTGAATTAGATGCATGATCTAAATTGTTTGAAACTGAAATTTAAAGACAATTCATTTTTATGAAGTAATATTAAAAACAAAATTACATTTTCTCACAATTAATTTGGCAAGAAAACTTTCCTATTTTTCCTTTGAAAGTAGGAATTTACCTTTTATTACAAGCACTACAGAGAGAAAATGAATTATACTGTTGTTACTTATCCTACAATTTCAGAATTGACCATAGCTCAAACACAGCTCAAGTAATGTAATATAAAGTCTCTAGAAGAAGAGTCTGTTTTAACATATTTATTCCTAAGGGAGAAAGAGTAGTTGTAAGTTCTCTCCTGAGTCTTTTAAATCGTTTCAGGAAAAGGTGGTCATTTCTCTCAAGAATTTTTTTCAAAAATATGATCAGAATTATAATATCTGTTAGATAACTGCTCAATAGCCTGCAGATATGCAAATAAAGGAGGTACAATGACAGTGGGAAAAAAATGACACTTGTTCCACAAAGAAATAAAGAAGTATTGGAAGAAGGAGTTAAGGTTTTTTGAAAGAAAATTCAAGTTCACAATTTATTTGGATCTTTCTTTTTATAACATGCTGGGACAAAAGCATATAGAAGGCTACAAATGCTTATAGAAGGGTTTAGAAGTCAAGATGACATAGAGAATCAGAAGACATAGTGAATCTTCACTGTTCACATTCAGGAAGTCATGAGGGGTGTTGTTCTGAGTTCAGCATTAGCAGTCATTTTTCTCCTTTTTAGTAGGTGGTGCAGTGCTGTGGTTTTGACTCTCAGCCTGGGAACAATGCTGATAACACCGATGTTTTGAGTTGTTGCTCAGTAATATTTACTCTGACCAAGGACCCAAACTAGCCAAAGTAGTATTCCATACCACAGGACATTATGCCCAGTATATACACTGGGGAGATACCCGGAAGCTCTAGATAGCTGCTCAAGTTGGGATGGGAATCAGTTGGCTGGTGGTCAGTGGTTGTATTCTCTTCCTTTGATATTTCCCTTATCATTATTATTACTAATGGCAGCAGTAGTGGTTTTTGTTATACCTTAGTTACTGGACTGTTCTTACCTCAGCCCATGGGAGTTACATCCCTCTGATTCTTCACCTCAAACCTCCAGGAGCTGGGGGAGGAAGAAGTGGGGAAATGAGGGAGTGGCTATGTGGTTCTGAGTTACTGGCTGAGCTTGAACTATGGCAGGAGTGAAAAGCCCAAGGAAGCTCACAGGTGATTGCTTCTGAATACCATGGAAATTTGTTTTGGGGTTTGAGCTGTCCAGCATATTTAAGTTATATGAAAAGTGAGAAGAAGATACTCTCTGAACACTTGCGAATATATGAAAAATATCCGGGAGTGCCTGGAATGGGTCAAAACTTTTAGTATGTTTACTATATATAGGTTTCAGGAAATAAAAATATTAATTAATATGCAGGATTTCAGATTACCACATTGAAGTACAAAACCCTGATAGCATCATGATGAAGGAAAAACACAAGGGAGACAGAAAAACACTCAGAAGTTATAAGAATTGTCAAAATGAGATATGAAGGAAAAATTCGAGGGGAAAAGACATGAAATTTCATATTGGGTATTCTGAACATATACAGAGAGGATATTTGATTTTAGAAATTCTGCTAATCTCTTGAAAGTGAGCTTTGCCATCTGCCTAAAAGTAACTTCTAACTGAATTAAAAGATCATATTTGATCTTATTTGATAGAAGTCTGGATCAATAATGAGAAAACAAAACATGCTACTTAACAAGAGGAATAAAGACTACCACTATCCTCTCCTCCTGTTTCTGCTGCGTACTTTTTCAGCACTGAAACCTCTACTTTTATCTCTAAACACCTACATTTATATTTGGTGTCTTTCTCTTGTAACAATTTCTCCTTGCCGATGCAATTTCTCCCCACTCATCATCTGCTTTGTCAGGTGTACATTGCTGGGCACAGACTCTGAGATGTGCATTCCTCTTGCAATTCCTATCTTCCAGTGCCTCACCACCTTCACAGTAAATAATCTCTGCTCTAGTGCCTGGAGCACCTCCTCCCTTCCTTCAACACTGACCTTGGTGATTGCAGGAAAACAAGTGGCAATGGACATTTAGAATGCTTTAGATATAATCTGGATGCAAGAATTATACTGTAAGCATGTGATCTGGACACCATTTTTTGGTATTTACAAATGTTATACCACCTGTATGTTGTTCCTTTTGACTCAGTTCTGAGGTCTCTTAGCAAAGAACTTTTGCTGAATTAGGTGCAGGTCATTGAGCAGCACATTTATTCTAAATTGATTTCTTAAAGGCTCAGTTAACAAATATTTATCTTAATATAACTGTTATCATGTAGAATCTAAAAAAAACCAGAGGACAACTGGCGTCACTAGAGTTCTAATGCATAAAACCTCTTGCTTGCATGTAGCTGAACCAATTTAAAAATACTGTATTTTAATATGTCACATTTACCCTCAAGTATAGAAACAGTTAAAGCAGGGTAAGAGCAACTTTATGGATTTTCAGTTATTTTATATACAGCTAACTCCATTCCTACTGAATAACTCCCACTGCTTTCAGATAACGACAAGTTAGATCTACTCTCAGTACTATTTAGAAGAAAGACTTTGAAACATTCTGTGCTGTACTATCTTATTGAATAAAATTTTACAGAAAAGAAACATTTTTACACAGCCACAGCTTAACAAAAGTCACTCATCTAAGATGTGTATTTCATTCTCAAGCACTGAGGAAAATTGAAACTTCTCAGGTTCTTGGCTCCTTCTGAGCTAGCCTTATATGTTTTGAAACTAAACCAATATCTCCTTTCAGCAGAAGCTCCCAAACTGTAGCAGGAATTATCTTTCTTCAGTGAGTATAACCTTTCCCCACTATTGCTGTTGCCACTTTCTAAGAAATTTATTTTTCAACAAAAACAATGAAAGTCAGTACAAAACATTCTGTTTTTTAAATATACAGCAGAATCAGGGGCATGTTATAGAAATTCTAATATATTAAATATCACAAACTTTTAAACTATTAAATTTTTCCTATCATTTACAGCCTTTGTACTACCAAGGAGAAGAGAAAAAAATCAAATTGTGTTATAGGCATATTGGCTATTTCTCAGCTTTCTGAAGAATCTGGGGTTTCATTGTTTTAAATGTTTACTATACTGAAAATCTCATGGCTGTAAACATATTTCACAAAGAAAACAGAATTTTAGTATCAAAACACATCATTTTCCTAAAGCAAATTCAATGGAACAGCAAGAAGCCCAAACTATCATAATAGGCTGCCATCATTCAAATGCCAAAAATGTTATAAATTTTCACAAAATTTCTGCCTTCTGCCTTCAAAGCAGGTATGGAATGTTCTACAGATTTTAAACTATGATGTAATGCAATGCAACTTAGGGAGAGTGAAAATGCAAAAGATATTACTTGTATGGGAAGAGTTAAATGGAAAAAAAGTATTAAAGTTACTATAACAAAATGAAAATAATATTGATGTGGGTAATGGTTCATCTCAAGGGTAGAGAGTTCTTACAGATAAGTCTGGATAGACTAAAGAGCTAGGCCATGACCAAAATATAACATGAGCAACTGCTGGATTCTGCACCTGGGATGGAACAATCCTGGCTTTATGTTCAAATTGGGGGCCAAGAAGCTGCAGAACAGCCCTGTGGAAAGAGATCTGAGGGGTTAGGTTCATGGCAAGTTGAATATGAACCAACCTGTGTGCGCTTGCAGTCAAAGGAGCCAACAATGTTCTGAGGGGCATCAAACACATCATAGTTAGCTAGCCAAGGGAGGTGATTGTTCCAGCTGCATTACACTGGTTTGTGAAGTTTTGGGTGCACCAATATAAGAAGGGCATCAGACTATTAAAGTGTGTCCAGAGGAGGGCAACCAAGATGACGAAAGGCCTTGAGGGCAAGACTTAGGAGTAGATGAGGTCACTTGCTTTGTTCAGCTTGGAAAAGAAAAGGTTGAGTGGTGACCTCACAGTCTACAACTTCCTCAAGGGGTACAGCAGAGGGGAAGACACTGATCTTCTTTCTCTGGTTATCAGTGCTAGGACATAAGAAAGTGGAATGAAGCTGAGTCAGGAGAAGAGATTTGAGATAAGGAAACGCTTCTTCACCGAGAGGGTATTACATCACCAGAACAGACTCCTCAGTGAAGTGCTCACAGCACCAACCCTGCCAGAGTTCAGGGAGTATCTGAATGATGCTTTTAGTCATACGGTTTAGTTTTTAGGTAGTCTTGCTAGGAGCAGGGAGTTGGGCTTGCTAATCCTTATAGGTGCCTTCCAACTTGAGATATTCTATGATTCTACAATTCTAAAGGACACATATTTGTATCATTCAGCTTTGATTGTGCCATAAAAAGAAGGTAGGTTGTGTGTTTGCAATAATTTTTCATGGCCTACAAACTATATGAATGACTGTTCAACTACATGGAGTCTTACTGAAGCAGTTGGGATATCTTGTTCACATAAGCACAACAGATAAAAAATGATTTTTCTTTACAACTAGGACTTAGTAGGGTCTAAATCAAGCTAAGCAGCAGCTGCGATGAAGCAATCAAAACCCACGACATTTTGAGTATCTAGCAAGAGTATTACATTTTGGAAAATAAAGTTAAGAAAATGAAATGCAAAGTAGGAAATGAAGTTTGTTAGAAGCAAGCAAGCATAGTTTTAAATTATGGCATAGTAAAAAAAAAATAATTTTTAAATGTAATTAGTTTGTTAAGAAACTTGTGCTGTCTCTACAAGTGTAAGACAGGCAACAGATGATTTGGCAGCAGCTTCTAGATGCAGACATGCAACAAATCAAGAAGCAGAGTCTCTCCCTGACTCTAGCAATAACAGTGTTTGAATAAACTGACAGAACCAGTATTGCCATTGCTCTTTTCCAAATATGCACTGTTTTTAATAAGGTACAGTCACATTTCAGAGTGGATCACACTGTGACATCATATTCCACAGCAGAAACTCAGCTACAGGAGCATGATTTTTTTTAATGCTTCCTTACCCTCTCTATTTCAAGCACCATATCAATAAAATGGAACTGTGCTGCTCCGTTTCCTGTTAGACATACAGTTTACAATTCATACTAAGGTATTTAACTTGTGGGTTTGTAGACGCATGGCATCATAATAAGCAAGAAGACATATGAACAGAAAAGCCCTAAAATCATTAGAAGGTAAATGGTACTTTTGTTATCTGTTTCCCTTTTGGGTGGACAGAAGTGACTGGTGACAGAGTGATGTTAGTGGCATCAAAGACAACAGGAAAAGCCAGCAGGTTTAATTATCACTTCTTTGCCCTGTGAGTTTGGTATTTTTAAAATCCTTTTATGCCATATGGATTTTACCCAAACTTCATGTATTTGTCTGCACCTCTTCTTTTGCATAATAAATGGCAGAAGTTGAAGTATTACACTCCTGCCCACTTCATGTAAATATTTATTTGATTTAGAATAGTTAATCATTATCAACAATACTGTTATATGCATGTTACCTAGTATACTGTGTTCAGTTGTTTCTAACCTTCTCCCCCAATAAATGCTATTTATGCTATTTCTGTATCATACCTATTTTTATTATTCTGATACATATATACATGCATTAGAGAGATCAAAGTGCACTTAAAATATTATTTCACCTACCATGATTCCTGTCAAAATACTGTGGTTTTGTAGTATAACATAAATAGAGAGGACAGTCAAAACACACTTGAAAAATGAATGTAGTTCTAACTTTGTGACACATTGCAGAGTCTGGCCAGCTATTTTCCACTCAGCATGAGAAACTTTGCACCATATGTCCAGCTGCCATTTAGAATGGATATTTATCTTATTTGGAATAACAACCATGAAAATTATTTGTTCCCCATATATCTGGTAACAGCTAGCAGCTGTCTGGGTGTTGTTTTTTTTTTTTGGGGGGGGGGAGGGTTGGGGGGGTTGGTTTTTTTTTTAATTTGCCAATTAGCATTTTGCCTGCTTCACTTACAAAGACCTCCTTGCAGTTTCAGACATACACTTACACAGTAAAGTTATGAAATGCCAACTTTGCAAATGTCTTCTTAAGTTCCAAATATACCTTTCTCTTTTACTATGTAACACACTTTAATCAGTGCTTATGCTGATAATGCTGCCTAAGGAAGAGTAAAATTTGACACTGCAGAAAAGAGCCCTTTTTTAAAAGCTGTAAATTTTGTGTTCTACACAGAACCAATATAGATAAACTTGCAAAGATCAGACTGAATCCAAATCCTATTACACAATGGCAGTAGCAAGAATACCAATCAGAGCAGCTTCTGGAAAAAGAATATTTGTACTGCCCACATCTTTGCAGATTATCTAAAGCAAATTCCCTCATGTTGCTGTCACTGAGCTGTTACAATGAGAACCAGCAGATGGTTAATCAATCCCAAAATACCCTTCAGGAGCTCTAACAGCTGTGTATGGTCAGGACGAGTAAACTCATCCAAAGCAAATGCAAACTGGAAACTGTGCAGCATGGAAACACAATGGTTTCTTCTCCTTGTTATAATGAAATGAGTCTGCAAACATTTCTTAAGCTCTGAACTTTCCAGAATAAATTCAGTAAGATTTCTATGGCAGTCTTGTGTAAACAGCCTACATAACAAGACCAGAATCAATTTATTAGTGGGAACAGTGTTAATTAAATTGCACTATTCCAGGCTGAGCAAAATGTACCATCCACAAAATACAGATAACGGCCCTGTAGTTTTTAATCTAAGCGAATATTTTACAGTTTCAAATATTCACCCGTACTTCCATGTACTCACAAACACTTGTATAAAAATTCAGGTTCAAAAAAGAAAACAAAATCCATTATTAGACAATCCATATCCCATCATACAGAAACCTGTTTCTGCATACACTAATGCCTAAAGCACACAGAGTTCATAATCTTTCATACTCTCATATAAAGACCAGGACAACAAGATGTATCAGAAAAAGCCATGTAAACATGAACAACAAAGAAATAATTTGCAGCAAAATATTAAAGAAGTATCTTAAATTTATAGTTTCAGTAAATTTAAGCCTATTTAATTTTGACTTTTAGCTGCTCTTTTATGAACTGATGAAAGACCATGTTTTCATACATATAAGTATTTTAGATGGACATGGTATCAGCAAAGTATTTTGAGTTTCCTTACCCTGAAAATTTCTGTTAAACTTTCCAATCTAAACTTTGACTGAAGAGAGAGAAAAAAAATTGCAAGAGCATTTCCAGCCAGTTTCCAATCTTAGTAGTGAAAGCCACTAAAGGATTACAAAAGCTATGGAAATTAGATGTTATCAAATTTTTCTAAATCACAGCAGTCATAAAAACCTCCCTTGTCCTGAGCAACAATAAAACACTAGACTAAATATCAGCAACTATGAAGCTTTTTACATGATTTGGAAATGTTGTACAAACATAAGAAAAATTTCTCTATATAAGACAGTTTCACTCAATTTCCCTTTACAGTTAATCAAGTCAAAACAATTTTTCCCAGACACTATTGTAAAAGTATCATAAGTAAAATCTGTTCTTTAAAAACAGGACCACTTGAATTTGCAACCAATTTTGATGTCAGAGAGCAAGTTTTCAGAATTAAACTTATCAAATGTACATAGATCAAAAGCTTAAATATATGTTCTGCTTCTTATCATCAATCACACACAAAATTATTTCCACACACACTACTTTAAAGATTTCTTTTTTTCTTTGCTATTTGTATATTTTTTTCAATGATTTTCCATATATTTTTCTTGAGAGATTATTTTGGAGTCTGGTATAATTTATTGTTGAAGCCTGCTATGATGCTATCTTAATTTTATCTCATTGCTCTTAGCTATGCCTTTAGGGGAAAAAGGCAGTTTGCATTATAAACCTCCTCTCCACGTCTAGTGTTTATGTTCCTCATATGTTGCTAGTCTCAGTTTTCTCCATTAGTCATCCCCCAAGTCTTCATTCATATTTAGGTACTTCAGTATTCCCTCTTAAGTCAATTTTCCCAGCCCCTTGATCATTTCTATGCTATGTGTAAACAGTTAACTTCTGCTTTTCCGTGTACCTTCTCTCTGGAGATTATGGCTCATTCTTTTTATGCCCTTAGAAGTGTATGCCAACAGTATAACAATCCACGGATATATTTTTTTCAAACAAGTGTACACATGTTCCTTTTAGTGTTATAAAACAAGGTTGCAATATCGAGGCTTACTTTATTCCTGGGTAGTTTATTTAAAAGATAGAAAAAGTAACTTAGTACCCTATATGAGCAGTGCTACATCGCAAGGGTTTATCCCTTTGCCTTTTTTAATGTACATGGAGACCAAGCGAATTAACAGTACTTTCTTCATATTCCTGATATCCAATGTAATAATTTCAAATATTGCCTACTGTAAAGTGGCAAGTTTTGTAGAGCACTTAATGAATTCTCTTCAAACTGATTTCTGAAAACAGAAAATGTGTCTCATTTGAATCTATTGACACAGACACCAAAAAGAGAAAAGGAAAATAAATAAAAAAACCCCACCCTCTGGGAAGCATGTAAAAATCACCACCACAAACAACAATGAAAAAAACCTACACAAAAAACAACAAAAGAAGAATAGGAAATATATTGATTCTGAAGGTATATAAGCACCTGTTTTGATAAAATCTGTGACAATGGATACTTTCATTTTTGATAGACATAAAGCTGGCCTTCACCCCTGGAGTTCCAAAAATAGGTGGAACAGCAGGAAGAGAATAGGGAGAGAATAGAGAGAGAACAGTAAGAGAAAACTGAACTGGCTTATATGCTAAAGCTGCATTGAGAGTACTAGACATATTTATGTTCTTAAATTGTTTTCTTTGTAAAGAACACATATGGAACATTTTCACATTTCACTGGACGCCATTTTTCTCCCTTCTAATAAACATAAGTCACAGCTTTATTATTGAGGAGCACTTAGAAGAGAGACCATTCACAAAACAGAGAAATAAAGAATATCCTACCCATCAGTAAATCTGATCAGAAGTAGGTAATTTTTAAAAGATAAAGTGGGTTGGAAAACATTCACTCAGGTTTTCCCATAACAAAATATTTGCCTTTGGCTTAACAGCACTGAATTATGCTACCTCTCAGAAATTGTAACCTGTTCCATTGTGTTCTGTTCACCCATGTTAGATAAAAACCGCTGAGTGAAACATATTTCTGATGATGCAGTTTCTTCTTACAGAGTTTATAATATAGCGGTGTAATTTGGGTCTCAAGCTTTACAAATAGAAAAGAAGAATCAAATATCTGAGCTCTATTTCTGAATTATATAAAATGAATGATAATACAATCTTAATGTTTTGTGCTTCTCTGGTGGCAAAACATGGTCTGGAATTTTTGTGGGGGAAGGAAAAAAAACCCTATCACAGAATTCCTGTATTTCATCCTTATATTTTTTCAAGGAAAAGCCTGTCTTAAAAGAGGTAAAGTCTTTTCTTACAAAAAAAAAAAAAAAAAACAACAACATGCAAAGAACACACAAACCCTGAGCCTTCAGTGGGAAACCCAAAACTGTTACCAATATGAGCTCAAAGAAAATATGTGTAGGCATGCAGTCAAGATGGGTTGCAAAAGCTTAATTAAGACAAGCTTAGTTGGTAAAGAAGAAGGCATAGATGATGCATGAAGTTCTGAAGTCTGAGGTCTGATAGCCAAAAAAAAAAAAAAAAAAAATCAAATCCAAGTGCCTTCATTTTTTTTTTTTTTTTTATTTTACCTTTTAAATGATGAAACTTTGAAGGAACTAATGGATTAGGAATCTAGAACTAAATTTAGAAAGAGGCAGTTCATGGAGATGCCCCAAGCTGGGAGGGTGGAAATGGATAAACTGGTGTTANAAAAAAAAGAAATCAAATCCAAGTGCCTTCATTTTTTTTTTTTTTCTAGATTTCTCACTTTACCATTTGCCAAGTCTTCAGAAGACCAGCTACAGCTGGCTAAACCAGCTACATAAACCAGAATTTTCATGTTGGAAAGCATTGCTTTACATAAAAACAAAGATCTTGAAGGAAGCCATTCCAAACTGTTGATTTAACCACAAAAGTATGATGCTAGAAACAAGAAACATTACTATAATCTTATTCAGCATGTAAGACTTGGTTTTGTTGTTTGGATTCACGCTTTTACCTGGGAGGGTAGAACATACGTGAATGCAATTTATCATGGTTTAAGCCCAGCCGGCAACCCAGAACTATGCAGCTGCTCACTCATTCCCCCCGCCTCACTTCCCCCACTTCCAGAGAGATGGGGAGGAGAATTGAAAGAATGTAACTCCCATGTGTTGAGATAAGAACAGCCCAGTAACTAAGATATAACACAAATCACTACTGCTACCACCAATAATAATAATGATACAAGAAATAACAAGGAAAGAGTACACCAACCGATATCCAGCCCGACCTGAGCAGTTATCTAGCTGTTCTGGGTAACTTCCCCCAGTTCTACATCCTGGCCATGATGTGCTGTGGTATGGAATACCTCTTTGGCTAGTTTGGGTCAGGTGTCCTGTCTCTGCTTCCTCCCAGCTTCCCCTCCTCCCTGGCAGAGCATGAGACTCAGAAAGTCCTTGATCAGAGTAAACATTACTGAGCAGCAACTAAAAACATCGGTGTTATCAGCACTGTTCCCAGGTTGAAAGTCAAAAATACAGCACTGCACCAGCTACTAAGAAGGGGAAAAATGACTGCTACTGCTGAACCCAGGACACAATTATACCAAAACATTTGAAAAGCAATAATTCCAAGCTTTGAGGCAGGAAGAAGCTGGAAACTGATTTTGCAATCCAGATCTTTTTTGAAAAACAAACAGTAATGCTTTTCTTCATCCATACTGGAAAGACAAAGACCTTTTAGTCTGGAGACCTGAATATTCAAAAAACCCTCCAGCTTTTATTGAACAAGAAAATAACAACCTTCATTGTAACCACATCTGATAAGCTAACAAAAAATGTATGTTCTTTATACGGAAGATAATTCTTCCCAGAAAGTTCTAGGAACCACCACTAGGAAGCATGTTTGTTTGATTAAAACCACGTTTTTCAGCAGAATGACTAAGGTTTTGGAGGAGCCCAGAACAAACACTGCTGTATGTTGGACAAAGGAGACTGACAGCTGCTGCAGCAGTTGAATCTCCATAAGCTTCATTCTTCAACATCATTGTCATTTCACCCTTATTTCTCATTGCACAACACTGAACCATAATTTTGCTAACACCTGTTTTTTCCCTTTTACTCTAGAGCAAAGCAAGAAGCCTAGACAGAAACTCTTGTCAACTTTTAGCTACATCATCTTCCCTAACAAAATGCTATTATCAAACTCCATCACCTATTTTGGATTTTCACCCCATTCCAAGAATTATTACAAAGGTACTTCAGTGATTCATTCCAGTTTTACCAATAAAACTCACCTTGGTATTGTCTACAGGAAAAGAAAACTCCAATGCCTGCTCCCACAGACAACTAGGATAAGCAGCCCATCCACTTGACTACTGCTTATCACCACAGTTTTCACTTCAACATCTCTTCAGGACTCATCTGTGTCTTTGCTTTAAAGCCATATTGTAATATGTTAGGTTTTAGTAATGTTTTCTTTCTTGTTTTCTTGAATTAACAATAGGTCCTGATCAGCAAAAAATGTTTCTAATAAAAGAATCATCTTTCAACACTTACAGGGTAAATCAAAAGCCTTTGTTTTTCTTTCTGTTTAACAGCAAAACAAACACAGACCCAAGAAAAGTAAAAAGTTAGTATTTCAAATATTAAAGAATAAAGGAGGGGTTTTTTTTTAGTTGTTTGTTTGGTTGTTTGTTCTAAAAAACACAATACAGGGAAAAGTAAATATTTGGATAGTTCCTGTGTTATCAAATTAGAGTCTGCCTACATTCAGGGCAGAACTGCAGGATTACTTAGGGGTTTTCACTAAGGAAAAAATTTTGTAGAGAATATTTCATTCACTTTATCTTTATGGTTACTTCATTAAGTTGCTGTAAAGTTTGCATCAGACGATTTATTTTATTTGAAACCATGAAGTATTTTATTTCAAGACCTAAACCTTACCATCTTGGTAAAATATTTTTCTGTGATTCATTTTATTGAAACTCTTTGCATGAGAACAATTATTTTATCAAGTTCTTGTTGTTGATCCTAGAAGCATTTTTCAGCAAAATTTGAACTCCTTGAATATAAGCAGTAGCCAGATTTGGAGGATAGAAGCATTGATAAAACAACCACAGAATTATAGAACACTAGGTTGGAAGACACCTCAAGGATCATCTGGTCCAACCTTTCTTGGCAAAAGCCCAGTTTAGACAAGAAGGCGCAGCATCCTGTCCAGCTGAATCTTCATTGTCCAATGCTGGGGAACCCACTGCTTCCCTGGGGAGATTATTCCAATAGTTGATTGCTCTTGGTGTGTAAAATTTTCCTCTAGTGTCCAATTAAAATCTCCCTGGGAGTAGCTTGCAAGCCCATTATCCTTCTTCTTTTCCATATGAGTCATTGTAAGAAGGGAATCTCCATCTTCTTTAAAGTCACCCTTTAAATACCGGAACACGCTGAGAAGTTCTCTCCATTCTTTTCTCAAGGCTGAACAAACCCAGTTCTCTCAGCCTTTCCTCATACTGCAGCTCCCTAGTCTTCCCAGGGGGTGACATTAGCCTTCTTCCAGACTTCTGGGACATCTCCTGATCTCCATAACTTATCAAAGATTATGAAAAGCAGTCTTGCAAGGACATCAGCCAGCTCTCTTAACACCTTTGTGTGGATATTGTCAAGACCCATTGATTTGTAGGGGTCCTGTAATAGTTCACATAACAATTCTTCCCTGATAGTGGGGCTCTGTGTTTGCTCCAACCTGGATTTTTGTTCCCAAGGTCTGGGGTTGAACAGTGCTGGCAAAGATAGAGGTGAAGAAAGTGCTGAGAACCTCTGCCTTTTCAGCATTGTTGGTGACTAATCCACCTCACTTGCTTAACAGCAGGCCAGTATTTTCCTTCTGCTTGTTGTTTACACACCTCAAGAACCATTTCTTGTAGTTATTGACATCTCTGGCCAATTTCAATTGAAGCTGAGCTTTCACTTTCTAACTGCAACTCTGCATGCCCTGTCAATGGCTTTGTAGTTATTAACTGGTATTTGCCTGCTTTTCCATATCTGGTACACTTCTCTTTTGGTTTTGAGCAGGCTCAGAAGCTCACAGTTAAACCAAAAGGATCTCTTTCTACACCTACTTCCCTTACCTTTAATGAGGATGAACTTTCTGTGCTTCCAGGAGAGCATTCTTGAAAACCTCACAGCCCTTTCCTTTATCCTCTGTGGAAGCTTCCCATGGAATCCCTCCCAGCTGAGCTCTGAGCAAGCTGGAGTTTGCTCTTCTAAATTGCAAAACCTTTTTCTTAGTACTAACCTTCAGCACGCTCAGCAAGATCTCAACCTCCACAGTACTGTGATCACAGCATCCAAGGCTGTCAACTAAATGAGACATTCTGAAGCATATTTTCTCAGTTTGCAAGCAGCATGTCCATTCGTCATAGGCATATCTAACATTTGCAGGAGGAAGCAGTCCTTTATGCATTCCAGGATCTTGGTGGATGACATCTAAGCTGTTGTATTATTCTCCTACCAAACGTCTAGGTAGTGGAAGTCATGCATAGAACCAGGTTCTGTTGACCCAAAGCTTACTTACATGGCCCAAATATTACTTGTCAGTCTTATTGTCTTAGTTCAGAGATCAGTAACAGATGCCTACTGAAGGATCTCCCTTGGAGACTACCCCTCTGATCTTGACCCAGGTAGATCTTTCACAGCCACCATAGCTGACTTATATACGTTCAAGGTTCTACTTAAAATACAGCATGACTCCTCCTCCTCTTTACCACTTGTCTTTATGAAACATTATAGTCATCCATCACTATCCTCCAGTCACATGAGTTGTCTTACCATAGTTCAGATATTCATATAATCTCACAACTTTCTGACTGGGCACAGACTACCAGTTCTTCCTGTTTATTCCCCAGGCTATGTGTATTGGTATACATAAACATGAAGTGGTTGGTCTTCAGATTCTCATTTTGGGAGGTAGCTAAGGAACATTTGTTGCTGCTCTAGTTGGCCCGGTTTATTTCCTAGTTGGTTGCCATGGTGTGAGCACTGCCACTTTGGACCCTGCTCCTGAAGTCCTTCAGTTTAAAGCCTACCTCACCGAGTTGTCCAGTCCTGCTAAAGATTCCCTTCCCAAAAGCATAATATTTTTCAAGTCTTGGGCCTTTCTTTATCAGTTTAATAACGTTTGACCAAATGCTTATTTTATTTTCCTATGTACCATAATGCCTTTATATCTCAAGGCTTGAGGCAGGATATTGAACTATATGGACCTTAAGTCTGAGACAATATGTCTATGTTCATTGTGATTAATTAACCCTGTAGTTACTCGTTATATTATGAGACTGAAATAAAGTTTATATACACTGTAAAGGATTACTGAATGTGAATTAACATGCAAATCTAAAAAAATCAAATCAAAACAAAAAAATCACTTTATTCCAGACAATATTGTTGTCAGATAGCACAGTAAAGTTATGTCAGTTACTGCTTGATATCTAGAAGCAGACAGCAGCAACATATAAATGCCTATCAATATACTGTGCAAGTATTTTCCTACATTTTTTTCTTAGTCCAAAGAAACTCTGTACTACAGCTAATGCCATGTTTTTGTACTTGCTAGTTGACGGCAGATGTAGTTGCTTCTTATTTTGAAGTCAAAAGATTAATAGCGGTCAGATCCTTAGCTTTATGAAGCACATCAGAAGAGCTTATTTTAGTGCCACTCCAGCATTTTTCCCTACAAAGAACATAGCCTTGAGGATAGAAGCATGAACAAGGTAAAGAGCAAAAAGAAAAGCTCCCAATTCATTAAGAACCCTTCTCAGATCTCACACATCTAAGGACAGCTTTCTAGCTTCTGTTAGAAAAAGGTTTGGTTCTTTTCTCAACAAATGTACAAATATTATTAAAATTGCTTACGGTTGTTGCTTCTCTAGTTCACACTTTTTCCGCTTTGCAGTAAACAGACTGCATCTTCAGATATCACTTAAAATTTTGCCTACTGAGCTTAAACGCCCACGACTTCTTTTCCTGGTACCACACACTATTATCACTAACCTTTAGCCTTCTTTTATTGTATTATACATGAAATTGAAGGGCAACTGAAAGTTTGAATTAAATTTATTAATATAATGGCTAACATAAACTAACTTAGTTTACATGACATAAACAACACACATTAGTTACCTACCCTTCTGGAGTATGTCTACCATCTTCCTATAGATTTCTAAGGAAATTAAGGTGAATTAAAGCTCATGATGTTTCAGAGGATGGAAGCCCATTCCTTGTAATGTCCACTTATTTTAAACCTCAGTAACAAGCATCTGGATAATACAGAGGTAAAGGTTTGCAGTAAAGCCACATTACATTAAAAAAAAATCCCATTGTACCAAGTCTATTAATCAGTAAGTGGTAGCAGTCCAGAAAAGTAAGAGAGAAAATTAAACTGCTATAAATGAAACATAATGGATGTCTGACGATGTCATATTCCATTAAGTGATTTACCCAGCACACGCTCACTAGCCCTGCAAACTCTGGCATCAATTTCCATAGCAACAAACGGCAATGTTATCAGACAGAGCACATCCAGCTACAAAGAGAACAAGGTCTAACAGTGGAAATTTAAAAAACAAAACAAAACAAAACCCAAAACCAAAACCAAAAAAACGAACATAAAATCCATTATAGCAATACAAGTATATACTATACAAGGAACAATCACTTGTTAGACATGCTGGCTTTGTGAAAAAGTTATTGTCTTCATGTCTAATGGCTCATGTTTTTTCTAGTTCTTGTTTATGGGTTGGAAGAAGTAGGCACTGAGAAAAGATCACGTGATTTATTAGTCCAGGATGTAGGAAAGCAGCACAGTGCTTTTTGTTCTAATTGGAGAGAGTTAATCATGGAGGAAGATATATTATGTCACATCACTGTTTCTGAATCTGGTACCAACAAGCCATTCCTGGTTTGTACCAGAGTACACATGATGAAATTCCTGGATCACCCACAATTCCTCAAAATTCTACCTGTGACACTGCCATTCCCTACCTCCTGCTGACTTGCACAATCACTTCATAGCCAGTTTATCACTAATTTCATCTCATCTCATCTCATATCATATCATATCTTTTGTTCCTAAGTCACACAAGAAAGTTTGCTCCAGCTCTGAGGTGTAGGAATTCATCTTTGCTTTATACGTGAAGATTCTTATCGCTATTTGTCTTAATGGTCCCCGGTTTAGTCCTGATTACAATAAATTAGTGTCTTTCTGCACATAACACGTACGTGTGTGATAGCATTGGATCCTTTTGTCATTTATCATAACAGTTTTTGATAAAGGCTCCCATTGTCTAGGAGAACCTACTAAATAAACAAAACATTTTCATTCTTTATGAAGTTTCAGGCTATTTTGAGATTTCTTAAGAATATTTGTTGGTTCTTTAATATTACAAACTATATTGTGTTTGTATCTTATCAGATACTACATGAAGGCATTATCTTGGATCTTCCTGCCTCTCTACAAAGCTTTCATAATCCATTGGTATTCTGTCAGCTGCTCTCTGATGAGACAAGAATTTCTGTAGACCAAAGTGTCTAAACAGATCATACAGTTTTCAACCACACACACACAAAGTCCTTTCAACTTCTTTGCAAGATGCCATTCAGAGTAAATCTTCTGACATTTGCTTCCTGACCTTACTTCAATGATCATGACTGCAGTATCCAGAGATTAACAGGTTCAAAGAAAAACTCTTTGCATATGGGCAGAGCTTCTGTGGCCAACACATTCTGGAAAGCCACAGCCCGCTAACATATTCCCCAAGCTCACACTGAGTTCACTTCAGAAACAGAATAGAATTGTAAATGTTGTAAGATAAATGTTTTAGCAGATATTTAACCTTGATTTAACTTGGCCTATTTGGGTGTTAAAACCTGGAGAGGAGAATAAAGCTGCCGGTTGGAGAAAACTCAGTTGTTGAGGTGCAGTGCACAGGGTGTAATCCCACACTGCTTTCTCCAAACAGAGAAAGGGGTAGTTTGAGCATTTGGGTTTACTGAAGTCACTGAGGAAGATAAGTACTCAAAACACACATCAGATAAAGGTAGGTATTTTTGGAGAGTGAGATACTTCTTGCTGCTTTACTTTTTCACAGAGGTGGAACGTTTTCTACATCTACTGAGTTACACTCAGATGATGTAATTCACATGTATGATAAAAGAAGTGTTTAGGAATATGGGTGTCTCTTAGTGGCTGGCCAGTAGGAGATACCCATGGCCAATCTCCAGGTGACTTCTGTTAACATACTTAATTTAGAAGCTAAGCTAAATTTGCTTTCAGGGAGATTGATTCACATGCGTTTAAGTTGCTTTTGTAAAAGGCTTTTAAATGTCAAGTTTCTTAAGTTACCTTAATAATTTGTTTCCAACATTTTTAAAAACACACTTGGTAATTCTGAATCTCATTTCCAGGTCCCCACAGGACAGGCTACCTGTCTCAGGTGTGGGACCAAAATAAGATCTTGAATATTGGCAAGTTTCTTTGAATAGTTTGGGTTTAGCCAGGTTGTACTCAAGTTTCACTTAGCAATATTTAATTTGCCTGGGTGTTGTAATGATTACTTCATTACTTCTGGTATGACACTTGGAAATATTTCAATTAAAATGTGCTTTCTACTCACAATGTATTTTGCAGAATATTTCATAACATTTGCTAATAACTTGGAATCATTTTGGTAGAACCATGTTGTATTCCATACCTAAAATATTGCATCAGGCTTTTCCATTAGGGATTGTATACAATTATTATCTTTTTTTTCAGGTTTCCTGTTTTTATTGATAGACAAAGGTGGCTTGTTATCTTAAGCATTTCCTGTATGATATATAAAATGTTATCACTTTAAACAAAAATGTCATTTATTTCAGTGTTGTTGTTAGTTTACTCACTTTGCATATATGATTAACAACATCACACTGAAATAATTGCTCCTCTCCTGTCCACCACCCCCCCCCCAAAAAAAAAAAAAAACAACAAA